>VZSZ01010280.1:137973-148009 GCA_013398815.1 Ibidorhyncha struthersii
TCTTGAATTCTTTACAAAGGCACTTTTGAAAATAATCACTTGCAATTTGGCATTCTGTGAGGATGTTTCCAAAAGGCCAGTTCCCCTCTGTTATTGCCTGTACCCTGGGACAGCATAGCTGTACTTCTAAATGACTCTCCCTCCCCTCAGGGGCTTTGTATCAACAACTTTGCCTTGTTATGTCTTATATAAAACAAAAATTGCTTTCTGACATCTGCCTAGCTGTTTTTTTTTTTTTCTTTCTTTCCTCCCATGTACCATGCAGTCGTCTGTCTTACCATTTGAGAACAAGGTATTTAAAATTATCAGGAAAAGTATGGAAAATATCTATAGTACAAATTCCAGAGGCAAATCACACATTTGACTCAAAACTGTAATTTAAAAAAGTAGCAGTTTAGGCTTAAAAAAAAAAAAAGCAGCTACATAAAATTACTTTCTCATTGGTACTGTGAGAGGTGAATCTAAAAGACAGTTTCCATATCAATTCACACCTTGCAGCAATGTTCCTATTTAGGTCTCTTACCTGATTATACCTGGCCTCTACTTTACTGACATTTGTCTCAAACAATTCAAGGAGAATTCAGAGAAACAGTTTTTGATCTGAGAAAATCACTGAGGAAAAAGTACAAGGACTTTATTATAGTAAGGTTTCTAGTTGCAGCTGTTAAATATATTTAAGTAACCTGAGAAATTAAATACATATTTTTTTGTGGAAAGTATGAGGACAAGAGAAGCCAGATACTGAACTTGACAGAATATTGTTAAAGGAAANCTTTACAAAGGCCCTTTTGAAAATAATCACTTGCAATTTGGCATTCTGTGAGGATGTTTCCAAAAGGCCAGTTCCCCTCTGTTATTGCCTGTACCCTGGGACAGCATAGCTGTACTTCTAAATGACTCTCCCTCCCCTCAGGGGCTTTGTATCAACAACTTTGCCTTGTTATGTCTTATATAAAACAAAAATTGCTTTCTGACATCTGCCTAGCTGTTTTTTTTTTTTTCTTTCTTTCCTCCCATGTACCATGCAGTCGTCTGTCTTACCATTTGAGAACAAGGTATTTAAAATTATCAGGAAAAGTATGGAAAATATCTATAGTACAAATTCCAGAGGCAAATCACACATTTGATTCAAAACTGTAATTTAAAAAATTAGCAGTTTAGGCTTAAAAAAAAAAAAAGCAGCTACATAAAATTATTTTCTCTTTGGTACTGTGAGAGGTGAATCTAAAAGACAGTTTCCATATCAATTCACACCTTGCAGCAATGTTCCTATTTAGGTCTCTTACCTGATTATACCTGGCCTCTACTTTACTGACATTTGTCTCAAACAATTCAAGGAGAATTCAGAGAAACAGTTTTTGATCTGAGAAAATCACTGAGGAAAAAGTACAAGGACTTTATTATAGTAAGGTTTCTAGTTGCAGCTGTTAAATATATTTAAGTAACCTGAGAAATTAAATACATATTTTTTTGTGGAAAGTATGAGGACAAGAGAAGCCAGATACTGAACTTGACAGAATATTGTTAAAGGAAAATATGGTCTTGTTGCATTGTGGAAAGCAAACTCTACATTGAAAAATTACTTCTGAGTGCATGCTCAACAGGAAATACTTTTCACAAAGCCCTAGTGAAACTGCATTCTTTGTATTATAACCTTAATACATCCTAATGAAATACATGTTAAAGTATGTAACTTAAAGAATGTACAATACAGTTGAGATAATGCTGGATTTCAAGATTTGGTATTTCCACTTTTTAATTCTGAGAGATTTTCACTTCAAATTTAACACTGTATGAGAATATTTCTGGCTTTTAGTTATTTACAAACAGAATTACTGTTAAAAATGTGTTTACTAGAACAAACCAATATAAACTGCCATACACTCTGTGTAAATGCATCTCCAGTGTAGAAGAAACCTGAGTGTTAACTCCAGTTATGAAAAGTCACTGAACTTTAATGAAAACGTTCTAGAAAAGGTAAAAAGTATCTTGGGCTTGGAGTGATTTGTTCTGCTCTGATAATGCCCAGCTAGTCTAAAGCTGGTATACCTGGCTTGGGAAGCAATCATCCTCAGTCAGGTGCATAGATAGTCCTGTAGGTTCCTAAAGCATCCTTCTCCTGGCTAGGACATCTTTTTTCTATGGCAACCTCCAGCAATCTGAAGGGCCATAGCAACATTTTAGGTGACACTTGCTTGAACTCGCTTTATCAAACTTGGCACAAAACTAGTCTAGAGGGAAAGGAACAGGTAAATAAACGGTTTTAGGGCACCCTTGTACGCATGCCTCCTGGGCAGCACTTAACCATCTTTTAGCAAAGCCACACAAGAGGACCAAAAGGTTTAGATTACACAAATAAATGCTTGTGGTTTATGAGAGGCTGCAGACTGACTTCCACTGAAGTTCAGGGGAATCAGTGCAACAAAGGACTAGTCCTTTTTGTGGTTTTCTTCCTTTTCTTATATACGGGAAATCTGACTCTGTGATCTTACTATTTTTACTATTAATCTTCTGGGGAAGAATGCTTGGCAGGGGAGCAGAGAGGAGTCTTTTGTGCGGGGCCAAAGGGTATCGATAATTAGAACAGATTCCTGCGTTATGTTCTTACAAGCTGCCATGACTGCAAGTAAGCTTTTTATTATGGAGAAAATGTAAAATCCCATAAAAATAATGTATCTAATTGTGATGACAACCACTTTCCAGCAACATTTTTGCCCCAAGAGAATTTTTCCCATCTCACTAACACTTAAGAGATGTGTTGATCATAAGATGGTATCATGGACAGTTTGTTTTCTCACACTTTATAATATTTAATGAGGCAAAACACAATCTGAGGGGAAGAAACAACCATTTCAAAGGAGTCCTTGCAATGTGGAGGTGCTAAACTGAGGTCTTTTTGTACACAGTACATCCTCAGGATAAGAAAGAGGTTGAATTATGTAGGCTAAATTGTAAGCCATAGCAACAGAGTATTTTCCTACTTTATTTTACTCCCTTATTGCCCATTCTCTCTTAAAATTAGAGCTGACTGACCTTGCAGGACAAGGATCCAGATTACACTCTTGAAGTTTTGGCTTTGGCTTGATATTTTCAGGGTAATAATGACAGTATTGATCTGCTACTACCCGGTTGCTTCTCAGATCAAAACATTCAGCAGATGTCAGTTGATAACCTGCAATACACAGTGGAGGAAATAATATGTGATGTGGTGTTCTTCCTGTGTGTCTCTGAAGTGCATCTAAGTCCTGGTTTGGTAAAAAGCAAACTGAAAATATCAGCGCTTTTGGACGTAACAGCTGCTGTTTTACAGACCAGATGAGTGAAAATGACAACTTAAATCACATGCAGTAGGAAACAAAAGATAACCAGTATGGTCAAATAAAAATTCGGAAGCCTAGAGCAAAAGCGAAATACAAGGGCTGAGTTTTCTTGGTAACCAAGACTCATACATTCAGTTTCAGTTCAGAGGGTAAAGCTGCTGGTGGGGACAGGGGCAAATGAAGATATCTTGTGATTCCAAAGTGGGCCTAAATCCCATCAAAGCTTATGTTTGACAGCTGTAGCATTAAATGCAGTAGCGTGGATATCAAAATGTACTCTATGTATAGAGCCTGATATGATGCTAAAAAATCTACAGGATACTACCACTGTTGGTACCTCCCTCCCTTCATTTAGATGTAACTATTTTAGTTTTCAGATTTTGCCCATTTTAAAGGTTCAAATCTCAGTGCAGCAGTTGGGACAGATCCTGTATGCAGATGACAGTTTCTGGAATACAGTAGTAATTCATTACCTCCTCCACAGGATGCTGAACAAGGAAAAAAATCAGTTTCCCTCCATCGGTGAATGATAGGCTGATAGAAGATAAACTGAACAGAACTGTCGGCAGCACCAGCATAGCGGATCTGAAAAAGATGTAACATCAAAAAGTGAACCTGACACAAATACCGGGAAGAAGCATTCTGCCACATGCATCTTGCAGCTTTGAGATATCTTGCACCTACATGAAATGCCAGAGATACTTTGCAATAGAAAAATGAAATACACAAAACAGAGCATAGATTGGTGGCAAAATCTTGGCTGCAAAACACAGTGAAATAAATTTCCAGGCATAATCAGTGTCATTTCTGACCATTCTGACACCATGTTCTGAAATAATGAATGCATGGTAAACGCATGGTTAGTGCTACTGAATAATTTTATGGAGTCAGAGGACACGGGCTGATCTTTATTCCATCAGAAAGTCACCTACCACTACCTGCTGTCCCTGCCACACTGACATAGAGTTTAGATCTTTAATACTTCCCAAAACCTCCTGAGACCATGTGTACTTTATTAGATAGTTCAGAGTAAAAAATGGGAGGCTGTGCTGTGAGAAATACAAAAGTATAAGAATTCTAATTCAAGAATTTTTAATTTCTGAGGTGAGGTCTCCTTTTCATTTTTCTTTGTGGCACTGTCATTATCATAAGGCTGTCCTTCTGCTTACTTTATTTTGGCTGCAGAAATGCTCCTTTCAGTCATAGGTGTGGACTTTTGGCCGGAGCTAAGTGCATGTTTGGAAAACATTCTTTAGAGCCTACAAGTACTGCCAACTTTCAAGCCACCTGAGCTTCACTATGCTTCCAGTACTTTGTGTGCTGAATAGACCTCCCATGTAAACAAGAGTATGTAGTGCAAGGAGTGCAATAAGAAAAAAGACCTTCACACTGCTAAAGCAGCACCACCCATAGCTGATAGCTGTGCTGATTAATACAGTTTCAAAATCTCTGCAGGGCATTTCTTGTCCTTACCCCTAGGCCTTTGCATGAACAGCTGGCAAAGGAAGAACAGCAATGTGCTACTAAAAGCCTCTACTAGTTGATTATTTGTCCTAGGACATAATGTATCAGTGTGGCTTGGGCATCTTTGCACCACTGACATGATGCTGTCGCAGGAGAGAAAACTGCCAAATCACAACCAAAAAAGATGGACCCTTCTCCAAGTCAGTACTCTTGCTCTCAGGAGCAATCCTCCCTATTCTTTCTTTCAGGCAGCTTAAAATTTTTCAGCACTGCCTCCTTTTTCTTTTCCCATGTTTCGAATAAGTTGCCCCGTTTTAGAAACATTTTTCAATCTGCCTTTCATTTTCTCTCTTTCCAAACAACAGGAGAAACCGTCAAAGAGTAGACTGTGAAACAGAAGCAAAAATATGACAAACTGAGCTGAACAGGGTAATCTGGGTTGTTTGCTTTGTTTTCGCCTGTAGATGGACAGAAACATGATTACAAATCAAAGTATATCTTGAAAAGAAGGACGAAGGCAAAAATACTGCAGGATATGTTGATGGCTGTAAGAGATCTGGCCCACAGAGACTAAGGCTGCCCTTTTCTAATTAGAGTAAACAGTGATGTAAATTCCCAACAGGAAAAAAAAAATACAGCTGTAGCAATATAGCTTCTTCAGCAAATGGGAAGCCTTTTGCACGGATTAATATCATTTGAGTCTCTGTGTCAGAAACAGGATATCTAATTCCTTGTGTGGGGATGGTGCATTAATCACACACTTCAGAAGGGTCTTTCTGGGCTCATGAAAGCCTCATGCACTCCTGGGAAAATGTTCTATTGTGCTGGAAGCCATTCGCGGACGTCTCTGATCTGAATGTGCAGAAAAAACATTCACTGGGGAGAATTCTGCTCTTACTTTTTGTTTTTTAAGGATCATTAGTGATTCTTAAACTCAGAAGATCTACTTAGCAGTACAGTCTTCAGTGAATCATGAAGAACAGACCAGGAGCTCACACAGAGCCTACTACAAAAGGAACGGGAGGAAAATGAGTTCACATTAAAAAAAAATAAAAAAAAAAATCAGGAAGAGAGAAGGGTTCCTCTCCTTGCAGACTATTCCTGCATCTCTGCAGAATTATCTGTCTGTTTTGACACAGAGAAAAGACAGATGTACATCTTTTCCAGCCTAACATGGAAGTTACTCATACAGCCATGATAACAACCCAGGTGGGAAAGAATTACAATGAGCCACAGCCATAAGCTAAAATGGTACAAACCAAGCAAATGAAAGAAACAGGCACAGTATCGTTTATTTTTTCTAAGGAATACTGTAAGCAGAAGAGGAACAATATACGGTGATTCTACAGAGCAAAAATTTCATTTTGATTTTGTTTGACAGTTTGTTAAAGCTAAGATCTTGATCCAGGAGAAAACATCAGTGGCTGCTTGTGCCTTGCAAAACTCAAAGCAAGACTTGATAGCTAAATGCTTTAAGAAATGTCCTGGTTTTGCTGCACAGGGCCAATTTCCACACATTGAAATACTCAGCTCTGCAGTATGGTGAAATTTGTTACCCTTGCAGTATTTACAACACCCTGCTAGCTATAAGAAATGCCAGAGTTTCAAATAGAGATGGTCAATACTTAAGAATCTTTAGTTAGTCCTCTAACAGTGAGTTTTGCATCCTTATGTCAGTGAACCAGGAAAAACGGCAATCGTTCATTATGTTTGCAAATATAATCCTATCTAAATTCATTAATAGCAGACAGCGGAAGTACTTAGATCTTGCAGAGCACTAAGCCCTCTATCTGTGCATTGCAACCCCCTAGAGATCATCCTTGACTTCTTTAGGTTTCAGGGGAGTTTGGAGTATTCTGAACATCAGAGCAGCCCTCACCGCTTTGTAAGACCCAAGAGGATATCGTCAGTCTTATAAAGAATTGGTTAAAATTAGAGTCCTCTGAATATCCACCAAAAATTAACTGTCTAGCCTACAGTCACTAACAACAGAGAGGTCCCTTTTTCTTGTAGAAAGATCTTGGAAAAATCCCGTCGCTTGCACCCTGCTTTTTAAAATTGATTTTGTAAATGAATGTCTGGGATGGTGCAACAGAGGCACAAGCCTCAGGTGAAGTTTTAGATTGATAAAATGCAGTATTGATTTTGGAGATATCCACAGAAAGTTGAATGAAAACAACAGAACTCATAATTTAAATATGAAAGCAGCATAGTCTTTTTGAATTACTGTGATCTGACCTGTGACCTAGAGACTACAATATCTGACTTCACCTTTGTATGGTGTTGTTTTTCCTATAACCCCCAAATTTGATTAGTTCACATAAAAGCAAATAAGCAAGCAAAGTCCCCCAAAGCCTAATATTTTCATGCTTGATTTTGGCAGTATATGCCTGAACCATTTGTTTATATTCACTGAAGAACACACATCCTGGCCTACAAAACTGCACTAAGTTTACTTGGGCAGTAGTGAAATTTAATCAGTAGTTTATAACCAGCAGTGATAACCAAGCAGTTATTAACACTAATTGTAGGGTTAAACCATGAAAAGTGTATTCAGCAAGATGTTCTAATTTTATGAACTTGTGTGTGCTGGAGGAGGAAAGACACCATTTCTTTCTTGTGTACGTGCATGTCCCAAACTGGGAACAGGGAAAGGGAATTATTATTGCATGCCATCTTTTGTCTTATGAAATCTGATCTGGTGTACTATGACCTAGGTCCATGCCACCATGCCTATTGAAAACATTCTAATGGATTTTTCCACATTGTTATTACAAATGCTTTCTGTAAGTGCCAAATCCCAAATCATGAGTTTTTATTTATTAATAAGAAGTCTTCCAAGTAACCTACAAACAAACTGGAGATGAGGGTATGGAGAACTATCCTCATGTAGCATACATAATTTTGTGCTTTTCATGTCAGTAAAAACAAAGCTGTGTATGGTGCTTTCCTTTCTCTACTTAGAGTGCTTTAATATTCCTGTTTGTATGTAGTGATACCTTACACTGAAAAAGAAGGAGGATGTGCAAGAGATTTGCTGCTGTTCATAATTTGTTCATGAATCAGAAATAGGAGCCAGAGACTGCCATGGGAAAATAATTTTACAAGCTTGTTTAAAATAACATAAAAAGTACAAAAAATGTAAAGCAGAGAGATGCTGAAGGCTTTCAAGCATACTGTCTAACACAGGACTACACCATGACACTTCTGAGCTTGCCTTTTAATTCCCTTAGAATGCTGATGGGAACTCTGCCTTTGAGCTCCATGCCCACTTCTGCATTCATGTCCCTTGATTGTGATAGTACTGTGTTGGATCTGGTTTTGGGGTTGTCTTTATATGGAAGACAGGTCTGCCTGTTGCTTCTCAATTCAGCCTCTAAATCAGCCAGAGAAATCTCTGTGAAATTACATTATCACAAATTTACACGCTTTACGAAACATCTTTGAATTGAACTTGCTCACAATGACCCAATCTTGGATTAAGCTGTGTTCCTTTAGGTGATTAGGATGACTGTGAAAAAGCCTGTAGACTAAATCTCTCACAGAGCCAAAAGAGAAAGCTAGAAGGTTCAAATCTTTTCTGAAATTGCATTACTCTCACCAGAGGAAGAAAAAATCAGTGCAATGGACAGGCTAAGATAGCTGGCAGCAACAGAGCGTGCTGTATCAGCTATAACAGCTATGATAATCTGTACAGAATCCACTACTAAGTGAAACAAAGGCAGAAGCTTTTCAAAGAAGACCAAAGTTATTCCACAGAACCCAGGGCAACCCCAAATACATCAACACCAGCCCTGCTGCATGTCTTCTGTGGGTACCACCTGTAACACCCCACTCATCTATGGAAAGATCATTTCACAACCAACAATAGGGTAAGAGAATTCACCTTTGAGCAAGCCACCTTAATCCCCACTGCAGAATATTTATTAACCTTAATGTAATCATAGCAATATCTAAGAAATTAATGTAAAAAAATAGGATCCTATTGTGATAGATACTCTATAAAAATAAAATCAACAAAATTAAAAAGCAACGTATGCCACAGAAAAAATGTTAAAAAGGACTAAAACAGAACAAGGTTGGCACCAAGGCTTCATAGTACTTAAAACCAACTGATTTTTGAAATAGACTTGGGGAACTCACACATGATACCAGAAAAATTTACAGAAAAAGAAAAGGAAAAATTACAAAGAGCAGTTTGTCAGAGGAATAAAAAATAAACTGTCTGTATTGCCTCAAATTAAAACATGACAGTAGATTTTAGATCAGTAGTTTCAAATCATGTGCTCTTTGAAAAGCACAGTAATGCAAATCACATATGATCACAGTTAGCCTATTTTGATGAACAAGCTATTGTTTAAACCACAGGAAAATAGAAAATTATAACATTTTTTAGAAGGGACTTCATGAGTAATGCATGAAACCACAGTCCAATAATCTCTACCTCTGTTATGGAACCAGTAGATAGAAGGAAAACAAAGAACAGAAGTCAAAGATGAGTCCCTGAGAACAGTGATGCTTCTCATGCATTGTGGTTTGCTTTGCCAAAATTCACGAGGGACACTGATAAAGGTAGCTTAGGTACCAGTTTTCTTCCAGGTCCCTCACCACAGATCCTGGACAAAGTTCACATAAGTTAAGAAGATCATCCCATGGACTGATGCCTGGGTAACAGAGAATGGTCCTATAACCTGTGCTTGCAATGGATGAAGGACCTGTGAAACCCCTCAAGGATATTTGTTAGGGCATAAGCTGTTAGGCAGATGTCCAGGTGAATAGCATAATGAGTCAACCATGACCTGACCATGTTGTCTAATGAAAATAATTATGAATGGCAGCTAAAAATGAAACTGTCTGTGAAAGCAGTCGAAGCTGTGGCAGGCTACATTCAAGTTCAGTAAAAAAGAAATAACGCCTGTGGGAGAAAACAAGTAATTATATATGCTAATTATACATGAAAATGTCCTCCATATTGGCTACTACTATTCAGAATGGTAGTAGGGTTGTTATAGGCATTCATCTGAAAATATCAGCTCATTGCATAGCAACAGTTAAAAAGATTAAGGGATGATTAGAAAAAGGAAGGAAAAAGGAGAGAACATTACACAGCCAAGTAGAGTATATCTGTGTTCTGATCATTATGTATAGTTCACTCTTTCTCAAAAGATATATTTATATATCATATAATTCATCTATTTATATTAAATAATTATTAAAAAATATTATGTTTTATTAAACTACACATTTATTTA
>VZSZ01010280.1:148059-162712 GCA_013398815.1 Ibidorhyncha struthersii
GATATTTCCAAAATATGCATTTAGATATTTAAATACTAGTCACAAATGACATATTTATGAAGATTATAAAAATTATAAATATATAATCACAGCAGAACCAGAAAAAGGACAGACAAGGGAAATAAGGAAAATCCTTGTATGGACCATCTTTGATAAAAGTAGAGATTAAATGAGTAGGATGCTAGGAAAGAGGCAAATGACTATGACAGAGATCTAAAACATAGAAATAATGGAGAAAGGGGATAAACAGTAGTAATAATTTCCTGTTACTCAGAGTGGGAAAACCAGAAGGAATCTGCAAAAATATTGCACCGAGGGTTTAAAAATGAGATGTACTCCTTCTTTTACACAGTGCACAGTTCATTGTGGAACTCATCCCATGAGCTAATCGTTGTCAAAACGGCAAATATAGCACAAAAGGGCCTACAGAAATTCCTGAAGACTGGCTCATTTAAGTCGTTATACACAATAGTCCAAATGCCACATGAGGGTCAAGGAGAGCATACAAGCAGAGGGTAACCTTGATCTGTTTCTCGCACTCTTTCTTTCAGTATCTGAAACCAGTCCCTCTCTGAAACAGAAACCTGAGTGAAGCAGACTTTTTGATTGATCTAGTGCAGCAGTCCCTATATACTTATAGATGGAATATGTTGATTAGGAGACTGATCATGTTCTAAGAATTATTAATTGAAATAATTCACATTGAACAGAAAGATAGATATGAAATAGAATCTGTATATTGTTTTCAGAAAGACCACTACATGGCTTTCCATAAATTTTACCACATTTGCCAAAATAGGAGAAAAAGGGTAGAATTTTTATGAATTTGCCACAGGATGTAGTCAAGATAAATAATGATTAGGTCTCTTTTCAGGCTGGTCATTGGTTGTGAGCTTGACCTAGACATTATTACAACAATTGCATATTTTTTTGAAATCAGAATGGGTGATTTTTAAGACTATTGCTAAAAAAAAGTATTGAATGCAAACATAGGCTGATAAAACCCAGTGATCTAGACCACCTTACAGAAGTCACCTCAGGAAGACACATACCTCAAGAGGTAGTATTGTTTTAAGATGCAGGGACTATATTCCAGTGGTCTCTTCTAGATTAAGCAAAGTGTTTTGGTCATTTGAGCTTGATAACATGAAAACTGACTCATTCACAACTAAATCTTAACTCTCACTATTACTGTGCGCTCACCCTTAATTCTAGCTCATCTGCTCCCAGGAGCACCATCCTAACCCTGATCTACCCATGCTTCCAAGACTAGATGCTTCACCACTTCCTGCCTGACTTGCAGCCTTCTCCCAAATACAAGGCATAATCTCCCCTGGTAACCTCTGCCAGCATCAGGACTAAATTACACAGAAGACCCTTACTGTCATCACCCCCAATCCTCACATGGTAATATCACTAAAATCCAACAATAAGACAGCCATAAAAAATAGGTCCTTGCTGCTAGAGAAGATTTGCATCTTTTGGCCTCTGCCCTAAAGCGAGTATTGCAGTCATTTCTTATTTCATTCCACAAGGTAAATCACTGTATGCTCCTGTTTGAAAGTGATTATTTAATCCAATCCTGGCCCTAGCCTGACAAGGCCCATCAACCTCTCTGCCAGCTGGCTGCTTGTACATGCATTATCTCCTGCATGCCCTTGCAAGTCCCAGGAAGTCTAGGCTAAGTCCCAGCCTTATTTTCTTTTGTTAACCTGGAATCTAATCAAATACATTTATCTCACTAGCAGTTTCTGCCAGTGCTAGATCACAACTGAGAAAGCAACTGCCTGGCTAGCTCTAGAGCCCTGCATAATTCAGCATACTGTTTTCAGCTCTATCTTGTTATTTTTCGGACAACTGGTGGCCAAAATCCTAATCTCAGCAGTAACTCCGCTCAAGAGAACCCAGTCTGCACCATTTCTAAATAAGCCAGCAGTTCGCCCAGCCATAAGCACAAAAACTAGCCAGGCAGTCTCTTCTGGCAGCAGCCCCTAACCAAAGCTTGTCGACCTTAGCACTACAAAAGACAACATCAATACAAATCCAGTCCTAATCTAAATACCTCTAACAACCTCCAGACAAACATTTACCCAATCCAACCTTATACATTCCTGATGCAATTCTGTTCCTCCACACAGGCAGGCCCTATGAACAAACCTTCATCTTGATAACAGGGATTGCAAACCAACATAAACCTAGTCTAGCCTAGATCTAGGACAACAGTGGTTTCTCCTGCAAACCAGCCCCAAGTCTGGACAACACCCTTTACTAGACCCTGTTTTAAACTCACTGGTCTCTTGCTCCTCACACCCGAGCCACAGGGCTAGGGCCCTAGCTATGCAGAAACATAGCCTGCGAAACAAAGCCTAACTGGCTGTGCTTTGCCAGCCCTTTGCCTAACCCTTCCCTGGCAATCCCTGCTGTCTGCTTCAGTAAGCCTGTAACTCAGTTGGTTCATATTTGCGGTGCTGATTGTTTTAAATTGTTGCCCAGTGATGACTGTTAGCATTACATTATCAGCTGTAGACCCCATCTCACAGAACCAATCAGTCCTGCTCAAAGGAGTGTGGATGTGTGACATAAAATGATCACTCCAACTTTCTGTATTTTGTGTCTGAACTGGACAATATCAACAGAGGAGACTGTTTGGCACAGACAGATGAATATGTGACCTTGCCAATGCAGCAAAACAGTGGCAGTTCTGCCAATAAAGGACAGTTCCCCCTATGTGATACTATGTGATATTACTGCTCAGTTCTCTAGATCACAGTGTCAGCCAGAAAGATCTCCAAGTGAAACTGAACTTCATTTCACCAGGATTTTATCAAACATGACACTTTTTTCTTTTAGGAAAAAGGCATTTCTATTCATGTGAATTAGAATTTTGTATTAAAAACATCAAAGCAGGGAAATGCTCCACATTTAGGGACAAAATTCAAGTTGAATTTATGTTTGCTGTCATCTTTTCCAGGTGTTCTGCCTTTCAAACATTAGAAATCTGTAACGTAGATTTATAATTCTCAAAACTATGAGTGTAAAATATAAGAACACGAAAAACTCCAGTTCCTCTCCTGTTTTATGATAATACCTTTATTTTTTAAAAAGAGAGCTGTTTTACTGAATCATTTTTGCCATTTACGCATCTTGTGAAAAGATTGCCAAGAGTTTAGCACAGAAGGAATGTACCATTGACTATTACAAAGTCAAGAAATCTAGCAATTATACAATTCAGCTTCTACAGGAACAGCATGAGGTTTCTTCTTGCAATTTTAAAGCACTCCATGTCACCAATAAAGGAACTTAAATGTCAACTCCCACATTGAGTTTCTACTTCTGAATTATATCCAGGTGTCTAACTTGACCTCTCTGAATACTACCATTCAGGGTCAATTGTAAAGGATTATAACAGTCATTCTGGAGACAACGATCCTAAAACTAGAATTCTGCTACAGCTACAAATTCATTTAGAGCTGTTTGCATAAAAAATACCTTGCCCAGGAAAGTAAGTCTTCACATCCAAAGAGATCCCACTTCGTAAGAAAAACTTGCTAACACCACATAGAAACCTTTCTTGTGATTTTTTAAAGAAAAGTACTTTACCTTCACAAGCTGAAGGCAAAATAGTCACGGCTATAGTATGTATGGAAAGCAGTTGCCAAGTCTGATGTAACTGAGAGGTATGCATGCATTTTGGTGCTCCTGTATTAGCTGTATTTGTATGTATGCTCCCATATCCAACAAAATCTAAAATATGAAGCTAAAAAATTTTTTTAGAAAAATAATTAAGTAGTATAGAATAATATTGTTGTTACATGAAGTAATATCTAAAGTATCTTCTATAGCTGTTTATTAAAAAACTAACTGTGATTCAAATGCAAGGAATTTTTAAGTGCTTGATCCATGGCAAAATCTAATGCTAACCTTAGAAAAGATCCTGCAGCTGTGAACAGGGGTTTTGTTTGCATGTTTTTCTATATCCACTTAAGACAACAGATATGTCAATAAATTAACACCAGCTGAGCCATGCTACTCTACCTTTCAAAAGATGCAAACACATAGCAGAACTATGGCTGGACAGTCACACTCAAAAAATTATAGAATCATAGAATTGTCTAGGTTGGGAGGGACCTTTAAGATCATCGAGTCCAACCATTAGAGTTGTGGTCAACGGCTCCATGTCCAAGTGGTAAGCAGTGACAAGTGGTGTTCCTCAGGGGTCAGTACTGGGACTGGTGCTGTTTAACATCTTTGTTGGTGACATGGATGTGGAGATGGATTGCATCCTCAGCAAGTTTGCTGATGACACCAAGCTGTGTGCAGGGGTTGACATGCTGGACAGGAGGGATGCCATCCAGAGGGACCTGGACAGGCTGGAGTGGTGGGCCAGTGCAAACACCATGAAGTTCAACAAGGCCAAGTGCAAGGTCCTGCACGTGGGCCAGGGAAATCCCATGCACAAATGAAGGCTGGGTGGAAAATGGATTGAGAGCAGCCCTGAGGAGAAGGACCTGGAGGCATTGGTGGATGAAAAACTCAACAAGAGCTGGCAATGTGCGCTCACAGCCCATAAGGCCAACCGCATCCTGGGATGCATCAAAAGAAGCATGGCAAGCAGGTGAGGGAGGTGATTCTGCCCCTCTACTCTACTCTGGTGAGACCCCACTTGGAGTACTGCATCCAGGTCTGGAGTCCCCAACACAGGAAAGACATGGACCTGTTGGAGCAGGTCCAGAGGAGGGCCACAAAGATGATCAGAGGGCTGAAGCACTTCTCCTATGAAGACAGGCTGAGAGAGTTGGGGTTGTTCAGCCTGGAGAAGAGAAGGCTCCGGGGAGACCTTATAGTGGCCTTCCAGTACCTAAAGGGAGCCGGCAGGAGAACTGGGGAAGGACTTTTTACAAGGGCATGTAGTGATAGGATGAGGCGGAATGGCTTCAAACTGGAAGAGAGTAGATTTAGATTAAATATTAGGAAGAAATTGTTCACTGTGAGGGTGGTAAGGCATTGGAACAGGTTGCCCAGGGAAGTTGTGGAAGCCCAAACCCTGGAAGTGTTCAAGGCCAGGTTGGATGGGGCTTTGAGCAACCTGGTCTAGTGGGAGGTGATCCTGCCAATGGCAGGAGGGTTGGAACTAGATGATCTTTAAGGTCCCTTCCAACCTAAATCATTCTGTGATTCTATTAAAATAGTTCAATCTCAACTCAACAGTGTCTGTTCTGCCTACACCTAGCCAGCTTGTACACTCCTGTTGACCAGACAGTCACCACACATGTAGGGTACTGCCTTTGATTTAACCATTGCTTCTTACTTTGCTTTGATAGAGAAGGAAATGCAAGTATTAAGGGATAAAGGTATTTTCTCCAACATAAAAGATAACAGTGGTAATACCAGGAACATAATCCAACCCTCCTGTCACCATTTCAGAACCATTGGTCTACATGACCAGCTGTCCCCAACTGGTATGGTCTAACTAACCAGGCTGCCTTAAATCCAAAGACAACACAAATAATGCAAAGTGAGCAATACTGTTTACATCACAGTGCTGTTCATCATCTGGGTATCATCTGTAGTACAAATAAAAGTGTTTTAGGCATTTTGAATTGATGAACATGTGTTTTATTAAGGCATTTTCATTCTAACCTTCAAAGAGAAAGGAATGTATTCTTCAGGTCAGTCTTCTCATCAACCAATCCTGATATTTCAGCTTGCTTTTTGTGCTGCTAGCATACCAAGATGGGTAGGGAACAGTCGACAGGGCTCTGCTACTTCCCGAGCTAACCCATTCCAGCTCAGCCCAGCTTAACCCAACCCAATCACTTGTCGCATTTTCCAGTTCACTGTTCAAACTCCTAGCTGCCATAAGCTCTAGGTTAAAGCAAATGTCATCTGCCTCTGGGGCCCATGGTGAAAAATTTATGTAGTCCTGGACATGATACAGGTTTTACAGTTTTACAGCTGAAATCCTTCAGGTTCCTTGGACCTACTGGAAAAGGATTTATTTTATTGTAATTCCCAAATGTTCATTTTTGTATGTGTGTTTTCCCACAGAATGTGTGCATTGCTTCCAGCAATGTGTTTTATATTACCTGGAAGAAAAGAAATGCTCTAATGGGAGGAAACAATTTTATTCTTATTGCCAGTGCAACAGAAAGCAGAACTTCAAAATGAATCCGTGACTTCTCAAGCAAAGTCATCCCATTTATTTTGGAGCTTGGGGACCTCATTCTCCACTCCCTTACAGTCTTCTGTACGATTACACTAGTATAAACCCCACAAATTATGGGCCAAAGATACAGACTTTCTTTCTTTTTGCTTGTCACAGATGAAGCAAGCTGTATGTCCTTGATTTATATGTACCTCAGCAGCACAAACAGAAAGTAATCTGCCTGTTCTTGTAATGAGTTCATCTTTTCTCTTTAGGGCACACATTGGGTATGCCTTTCCTGGCATAAACTCACTCTCTTTCCTGAGGAGTGTCCAATGAGGCTTTCATCAGATATTTAACTATAAAGAATTTCATGTAGAGTTCAAGAGCTAGCTTGGACTAGGCTTTGTGGTAAATGTGTACTGGAAAATTAAGATCTAGAAAAATCCCTCTCATCTTTCTAATGCATCTTGTCTACTTTATATTGCTCTGAGAGGTCAATGACCAATGACCCTCACCTTGATAGTGAAGTCTGCAGTAAGAGGCCCAGATATTCTTAATATCTCCTTGTCAGGAAACTTCTGGAAGTCGATGCTAGAATTCTCCACGAGGAAGGAGCCTGTGGAGCTGAGGCTGTTTTCACTCTTCACACCTTGGAGAGTCTTGGTTTCCAAATCTGACAAATACAAATTAACAGGAAACTAGAGCATTATAATTCAAAGTAAGAATAAGTGAAAAAGCAGAAGAAGAAAAAGAAAACCAACACAAGACAGTGGTGGTGCAGATTTGCCTCCTAAATTAGTGACAATGCAACTTTTTTGTTCTTTTCCACAGATTATTCACATTCCCATACTTTCCTTTTTGGCTTTGTTCAGCCCCTAGATTTCTAGCTCTGCATATACCTCCTCACCCATAGGTCATGTTTTTACTCTATTCTAGACATATTAATCCATCCCTTGTTAGGCGTATTTGCTGTCGTTTAACTGACTCTCAGTAAGTCATGCTCCTATGCAGAGCATGACTTAGACCTTCACCCACGAGTGCTGGCTTTGTTAAGTTGCTGTTCCTTCTTTCAGTTCAAAGGTGGGTAACTAACCACATGTTGCTGTGGTAGAGAATTAACTGAAAGCAAGACACCCAGCAAAGAAAGATCAGTATTACAGCAATCCTGCCTCCTCTCCAGAAGTACTCTGATCCATCCCAGCAAAGTAGGAAGGGAAAGCGAGCTCTCTCTCCTGAGCTCTCCCTCTGGCTCTCTCTGCATTCATAGCTCCCAAAACGTGAACATTATTCCAGATACTGTTTGGTAGCAGTTACTTCTGATTGTTAAATCATGACAAACATATTAAACATAAAATTTATTGAATAGAAATCAACAGTCAGAAAGTAGATCTGTTCCATCACCTAGCTAGCCTCTCCACCAACTCCAGATTATGCTTTACAGCACTTTCACTAGTAAACTGTTTCTTGCAGCTATTTCAAAGTGACGATACATTTCATCATGAAGGATTGCAAAGCTGTAATCCTTTCACACATATTTGTGAAATTATGCACAAAATCTTCTCCCACACAGAGAAGCAGCTAAGGCAAAATCTGAATTAGATGGGGACATACTATTAATCTGTGATGGAATCATATTCTCACAGAAAGTAAATGGGAGAAATGTTTTTATTAGCATGTATTAAGCTGTTAATTAGGGGGGGAAAGATAATTGCAGTAATTAGGCTGCTTTTCAGGATGGATCATGGGAATTAATTCATGAAGGAAGTTGCTGAGGCAGTACACTAAGAATTTGCTCTATATTAATGAATTCCTTGGTTTGCAGTGAGACTAGTCTCTTCCTTTGTGATGCACTCAGCCATATATTTATTTCTGGACAAGGCTGCAGGCATTAGGGATAAAGATGGTTTTAAGACTTGTGTATATAATCGGCCTCCTGTTGACTTTCCCCGCAACCAAAGTTCACAGGGCAAAATACTCCCTCCCCCCCAACTGATTGTAGCTCATACATATATAAAATCCTTTGATGGTTGAACAGAAAGATTCATGGAGACATCTGAAACAAGAAAGAGATGTATTTGGACTTATTCATGTTTAAATAGAGCAGTTAATCTAAATCTCAACCAGTGACTCAGGGAGACTTCGCTGAGTCAAATCTTTTTGTCCTGAAATGTGATATGGCCTCAGTGAAGACAGCTTTAGATCAATCTCCCCTGCTAAAATCTCGTTTCTCTCAAAGCTGTCTTATAGCTCAATTTCACTGAAAAAATAATAAGTACAAAATTTTTCTACCTTGGAAGAGAACATCTATACTGGGAAATAATACAGGAGAGAAAGGAAGACTACAAATCATTTACTGGGAAAGTAATAACAACCATACTGGAGCAGCTCAGGAATACCCGAAGGGCCACTTAAATGTTCAAATGCTACCTGTACTTCAATTTTAAGAAAAACATAATATACTTATTCATAGTTTATAACATGTAATTTGCTGGTCTTTATTCATAGCTCTAAAACTAAATAAGCATTAAAAGGTTATATAAGCAGTAATAGGTTTCTCAACACAACCAGCGAGCTACAGGACTGATAAACCACCCCTTATTTTGCCACTCAGTGTAAGTTCTTTTGGTGAAAGAAATCTGGAAACAGTGAGAATGATTTGGTGTTTCACCTCCTTGCTGACACTAGTGTTTGTATTTACACTGACAAGCACAGAGGACTCTAACTGGTCTGTACTGCAGGAAGGTCCTATTACCTTTTGGAAAAGGAGAAGGGAAGGCCTACTTGTCTTATAATAGTCTTTGCTTCTGAGAGGTTATGCAGTACAGTGTGTTTTTTCTGATAGTAAATCCCATTTACCAACACTCTAGTGTTCATTTGCTGCTGATGAAAAAAGGAGCAGCTTGTGAGCATCTACTGCATTGGAAAGTAAGAGAGAGGGATGCAAGGAGTTTGTATTCATGAAATAAGTAGATTTGTCTTCAGCTCTCCCAGAATATTCTCAAATGCTGACTCTTCTCCCAGAGAAGAGGGATACATAGCTCTCTGTCAGATCAAGCAGGGAAGTGCCACCAAGTGATGCGCTAGCAGCACTCAGTGGTCTTAACTCCTTGGAGCAATATCACTACTAAGGAGCATGGTTTGACTTGTGCATGCTGTTTCTGATCTTTAGAATGTGTTTTGGTGTGTGTGTGTGCATGTGCATGTGTGCATCTATGGAAGCAAGAGAGATTATTACAACAGGAACATGTTAAAGTCATGAGCAGCTTGATGGCTAAGCTCAGCTGTAGGGGAGCTTATACTTTACTGTCCTCAATATTTCTTCACTCAGTGGGATATATTTTATTAATTTTAAACAAAAGCACTTGGCACCAAACGAGCCAGCCAAAGGATAAACAAACAGAGATGACTGAAAAATTATGGAGGGGCAAAGGATTCTGCAACGCTGGCCAAGCTCTGCTCTGAAAAGAGCATGTACCAGTGATGTAACTGGGTCCAAGGACAGCTTCTCAGGGCAGGACTCATCCCTGTGCTGAAATCAGTGATCTGAGAGAGGGAAACCAGACACCACAGTGTAAACAGAGCACTGTGGGTTAGCAAGGCTTTCTTAAACAAATGTACACTAACTTTTTCTACTTACATAAGTGACCAGGTCCTTTCAGCACGAGGCGAACTTGTCTGCTTCCATAGGGAATAGCAACCACCGTATCATCCACTGCGGGAAGGCAGAAATGCATGGCGTAAATAAGCAAAGAAATTCTCATCTGTTTTCAAATAAGCAGTGAAATAGGTACTTACAAGGCAGTCAAAAGAGAAGATTTTGGACAAATTAAACAGCCCTATGAATTATGAAACAACATTAAAAAACTGAAAAAATACTTATTAAATGTATTAAAAACCTTCTACTTAGAAGAACCCAAGCCTGTTGATTTTCCTTATTCTCAAGTCCTTCACAACTATTTCTGGATTTCAAGAGTAACTAATAGCTTTCTATTTCACCACAACTCCACTTAAACTTCTTTCAAGTCTTTTGAATTGGTGTTTGTGGTGAAGTAGAGAATCATAAGCGTATTGTGATGTATAACCAGAACAGCCCACTCCTTCACTGGACTCTTTCCCAGCTGAGCCCTACAGCTTCTCCATGACCCTGCCCATGCTATGTGATGATCTCCCACTGCCCTCAGGCATGCCTTCTCTTTTGAACCTTTTATTTTAATGACTAGAAGTACTATAATTCTGCTTCCCTTTCCACACCACTAACAGAAAGCTTCTGGAAAAACAGAAGCCCATTAGACTGTCATGTAAACAGGTCTTAGAGCAGGATCTTGCACCTACAAAGCCCTTGGGAGCTTTGCCAGCTGGATTTAAACTGAGGTGTGAATTAGCATGTAGGTCACACGCAGCTATGAAAATTAGTTAGGTCAGCATTTCTAAAGAGGTGGCAATCTCAGTAAAGTCCTGAAAGGAGACAGGAAGGAAAGGCATGGAAAGATGCTAGAAAATGCTCCCAACTCAATGCCTGGGTTGTGGAGTAGGTGCCTAGAGAATGCTGACCTGGACTAACTAGCATGCCTAGGTTCTTCATTCACCTTTCCCTGTCCTTTCTGCTTCCTTCTTCTGTCGCTAGAAGTTGGGAAGGAAAAAGCATGCATGCCTAACAGGATTTTTTGTGGGGAGGTGGTAGACATGAGAGTAATGAAGCTCCTTTCACTATCTGTTCATTAGAACTGCTCACATCTGTGTCATGTAATGCCTGCTAGCAAGAACTGTATCTGTGGTCTCAAAGCAAGGAGTTTTGTCAGGTAAGACTAACTCAGCCAATAAAAGCATATTATCTTTCGTCCAAACACATGAGCTGGGGGTTTAAGTTTCTGACCAGACCAAACTGGGAAAACTGTTCCAGCCTGGCTAAATCAGGATTCTCAGTTGTCAGCAAAATAGTTATTAATGTTGTCATTTTATGCCAAGAAGCGGAGAGAGGCAACAGAAAAAGGGAAAACTACAAGAAACAGGGACTTCTTTTAAAGAACACATTAATTCATCCAAACCTATAATATCTCGAAAATGTTAACTAGAACTCTTAAATTTTAAATTTAGTCATGCGTCACTCTTATATTGGAGATTTCTGACACTCAATTGGAGGGCTTTATGGGATGAAATATCCATACTTTTATGGCCTCTTAATATCCCAGAAGTGAGGGGGCAAATGTAGGCAGCATGATAAATCTCTAGTGTTACCAGAGTTGTGTGGAGATAAAGCCTGTTATGTGCCCAGGCTCTTACGAACCTTGTCTCCATTTTCAAAATCTGATTTGGTATGTTTCCTCAACCTATCCAGAAATTTCAGTGTCACCTAAGACTTCCGTAGAACTGGGGTTAAACTCTATTCAACCCACATTCTGCTCATACACATCTCTGTTATCCCGTTAATTAGCAAAGATAAGACATCTTTAATTTCTTCCCAGAAATCAGGTTTTCTATTTGAAAAGAAAAATATTTAAGTCTTACAAAAATCACTTAGTACTGATATTCTAATGCTGATTTTATTGGTACCATTCTGACCTTAAAATTCAAGATACCCAGTAGGATAAATATATTTTATCCATTTTGGGGAACAAAAACCTTGAGTATGACATATCATTTTGCTGTATATATCTCACATTTATTGGAATGAGTCTGGGAAAACAATAACTTCAATTTTTCAAAAAATATTAAGTCTTTTTACAAGTCTTACTTAAAGACAGTCCCATGTCATTATTATATTTGACTGTCTCTCAGTTACGAGCTTTGTGCTGGAGACTTAACAACTCACTGATATGTCACAGAAAAAACAGTTTAAAGATCATGCAAGCTTATACATCACATATTCTTAGCATGTCTTTTCTGCGCCAGGGTATTGCAAGGACTTCATTTCACCTGATCTTGTCGTTGCTCTCCATTTGAAATCCTAGCACACTTTATATGAAATGCAAAGCTCAGAGGGATTTATGCTTATCACAGCGCTTCCTGCTTTCAAAAAGCAGACGAAGTAGGGACTGAAGGATAATTTCCTGAGGTTAACAGTGATAAGGAGGAGACATTTCCTGTGAAGAGACCTGTGAAAGTACGCATGGTAATATTTAGTCACAGTTCCCTCCAACAAGAAGCAAGAGAGGCAGATTGTGGAGCAGCCGTGTGGAGCACTCTGACGAAAAGGTGCAAAGCGTGTTAACAGGTGGTGGGTTTCCTCCAGAGAAGATGCATAGGGAGGCAAGGGAGAGACAACTGAGAGGGCAGTGGTCTAGGGCTGAGAAGAAAGTGCAAGGATTTAGGCAGAGGTTACATGTCAGGTACATACATCAGATTCCTGCAAGAGATCAGTTTCTTCTGGTTTTGGATTTTGAATTTTGTCCAAATGGTTTAACTGCCAGTTCTCATGATGAAAAATTGAGTTGTTTCTATTTCCCCATTGCTATTGATATTCAACAGAAATCTGGAACTGCATCTATTTTTGACATTCATGGCAATAGTGATCAGATAAATATCGATTTTGTCTCAGCACAGCAATTTCTACAACTCTCTTTTAAAAGCAATCTACTTCACTGGTAGATGTCAATCCTTTTTTAGAGAAATACTACCTTTGCACAAGGTGATCAGCAGAATTCACCCACCACTTATGGGATCAACTGTCTAGTTCCTTGGTGAATACAAAGAAGCCTGCTTAAATACAGCACACCTCCACAGGAAAATACATACAGTCTTTCCAAAAGGAGATATAAAGAAAGAGAAAGTTTAACTTTCTGCAGACTTAGAAAGGTTGAACCACCCAAGCTTAGGACTAAGAGAAAAGGATTTCTGGAGTGAATTAAGTCTTTTGTAGCTTTTTTTTCTCTTTTTTTTTTTTTTTTCCTTTCTAAATAGAAACAAGAGCATGGACACAGGTGCTTCCTTTTTCATAAAAATGTAGGAGAGAATTCAATGTCACATTGCCTCCTGCCCTGCTACGCTTCTGTTTCTGAGGCCAGTGGGAGATGTACACTACCCCTATAAATACTGAGGAAGCTGTTCCCATAGCAAGTGCTAAGTGTATAAAAGCTCTATGAATTTCTTTCTAGTACTATCCTCCTATGGCTTTGCATGATATAAACAGCATGGAGAAGGGAACTGGATATGAACACCAAGAGAAAAAGAATTCAGTATGATGAGCTCAAGATTGTGTCTGGGGTTGAGATATAAACAACTTCAGAAACTATTGGGGCAGTGCTGGAGTAAAGGTCACTGTACAATTTCCCTTGCACAGTCCTCAAAATTGAATGCTGTGCTCTGTTAGGCAAATAAAAATCGCAGGTGAGCCCACAGAACACCTCTGCTGATATCTGGTCACTGCTGCACATGCCCCTTTTGATTTTTCTTATGTTGCATAGCAGTCTGGCTCACATAAGCTTTTAATGCCTTGTTCCTATTGCAGACAAAATGGACATAATTCTTGAGAAATAATGATTATTTTATAAACATGGAATTAAGCTATTGACTAGCCAAATGAAATCCAGTCATTCCAGCAAAGAAATCAGGCCCTGATCTGAAATACGCTTAAGTAGATATGTTTACAGTGACAAATAAGTAAGATGCTGACACAGGCAAAGTGCCAAAATGACAGGTATTTAAACAGCTCTGAGCAGGATAAATGCAGAAAATAAACACAGAGTAGATTTTTAAACCTTTTCAACACAGAAAAATCTCAAATTTTCCCAGCATGTACATAAACCATTTGGAAAAAAAACTCAAAAAGAATTCATATTCATTCACACATGTGAAGGAGATCTGTAAGCGTGCCTTTACAATTTTAAAAAGCCAATTTAAAGGAGCACTTACTTTTGTGATATTCAAAATTCATACTGTGTTGCATAACGTGTATGTCTACAGCAGGGAGAGAACAACACCCTGTGGTTTATACAAAGTGCATACAGAATCTGGTTATCTACTTCAGTTCTGTATAACAATTATTTGCATGCAAATGTGTCTGACTGAAAAATCCATTCTCCAACCTTTTTTTTTCTTCACATTTGTCTCACTCTAAGACTATGCTTTCTACCATCTGCTCTTCTACCTATATAGCATTCCTTATATTTAATAGCAAACCATTGGGAGTTGGGACTCTATTTTATTAATGTTTTATTACTGTTCATAATATATTAGTGTCTTTGTCCTCAATAGAAAAGAGAGGAGCACCTTTTTACCACAAAGCAACTGAAAAACAATGAGTTATTCCTACAGGAAAAGACATTTGCCAAAAAAGTTCACAAATACTATCATGTCTCAAGCAGCCTGGAGATTTCTGAATCTGTTCATGAACATTGCAGAAACAGTAACAATGAGGTGAAATTCCATTCCTAAATCTTTGTGACTTATTGCCTTTGCTGTCTAATATGCAGTTCTGCCTCAGCAATGGAACTGTAATGAGTATTATTCCTTTCCTTACTTCATACAAAATTGTCTTTCTTTTTCTTTCTGCCTGCCTGCCTCCCTTCT
>VZSZ01010280.1:165105-188084 GCA_013398815.1 Ibidorhyncha struthersii
TAGCCAAACAGAGAGTATATATAAACACAGGGAATTTTAAATAAAGTACTTATTTCAGCTTTAAATTTTCCTGCGTCTGTAAACTTCAGTTAAATCAGAGAGCTGGGTCATGGAAACTGATAAGAGCAAATAGGGCACGTATCATCCAGGCTTATAAAAGCTGCATGTGTAATTTGCCCACTTAAACATTCAGACTAATATTCCTTATTTGTGCAACTCTACAAGTGCAGAACTGCAGACCTCTGCTAGAGTGAGATGTACTTTGGCAACTTTCTCTTTGCTTGCCTGTGAAAATGCAAGCTTTGATTAATATCCAGTATTTACTTTTAGCAATTCAATTCCCACTTCTAACATCATTATTTTACCAGTGGCACAATAGAGGTTTCCTTGGTTATCTGTCATACTGGTAGTTTAATTAATTTAATTTAAATCATTATAGGTTTAGATTCAGGCTTGATGAAAGCTATCATCAAATATCTTTGACTTTACCCACTTCTATTTGGTCCGAACTGGGTCAGTCTCCTATGCTTCTGCATTATATTATGATGTCTCCAGGGGAATTAATGAGGGCTAATGGAGTAATGGTCATGCATAAATGATACATTTCCCTGAAAAACTAGTCATACCAAGACTGCAAGAGACATTTTATCACATTGGACATTTATCACCATGACAAATAATGGTTAGATAGCTGAAGCAAAGTTACTATTACCTTGACTGTGACTACTCCACACAGAGCTTCCAAGTACAGATATATAAATTATGTCAGTGATACCATGTAAGATTTAGGTCTTTTTCTGAATATCCCTACAGCACCTGAACCACCTTTGATATGCACAGACTTGTTTGCTTTAATTTTCATGAATGTCTCTGTATAGACAAGATGTGAAAAAAGTCGCTTGCATGATCTGAAAACTGTATGACATAACACCTACAAACAGATTAATTTCCTTCAAGTGCATTACAGCTCACTAGCACCCTCAGTGAGAAGGGTTCTGCTGAGGAACCCAGATATCAGAGGAAAGGCCAGAATTCCCTTTCATATCTGCCCATAACATATTCTATGTTCACTCAACAGTTCAGCCTGGAGAGGTATCCAAATCTGCATGCCTTTGTCTATTTTGAAAAGAACATGTGAACTGCCTGGATGGGAAAAGGGCTGGATCTTAAATCCAGGTATGAGGCAACCAATTTCAAACCCAACCTTTACTACTTTAAAGCCTTTTTAACTTTATGAATCATCAGCTCACACGTTGCCATGGGCTGTATACTGATTAAAGTTAATTTATGAATTGAACAATTTGGAGATAGGTCACAACTTGTAGAGGAAACCACCAGGAAAATCTCAGGTGTGAAAGGAAGTTATACTGAGATTCATTGGTCTTTTTGAAATGGACAACCATTGCCAGTGTACAGCATAAAAATAATTATTTTGCTGAAATGCTGGTTTTCAACTGCAATTATGAACAACGTGGAGACCTCTTGTGAACACCAAACCTTATGTGGTATGTACAAAATGTCTTTTAATCTTGCTGTACTTAGTAGTTTCTCAGATAATTTTATGCTATTAGAAATTTGGATGAAATTAAATAAATTTCCTATTTCTCCCCAAGGTTTCTGCAGAACTTTTTGCTTTACTCTATTAGATTATCTGTCTTAACAGATATTCTGTGCTCTGGGAATATGTATTAAATTTTCATTAAAAACCCCTATGAGTGACTAACTAATGCCTGAAATAAAAAATGTTCCCATGTTCACTGCTTTTTCTTTTTTTCCCCTTCATTATCTAGGGAAATCCTTCTTCCATCTTTTGAAGGTAATTACATTCAGTAAAAAGGTTGGTAGTGTTTGCAAGGAAGTCACTGATGTTTTAAAATGAAAAACACTACTCCAGATCTCTGAAACTTCTTTGTAGTAGCTCTTACGTGAAAACGTTGTATAGGTTGGACTCTTATGAAAGCAAAAGATCAGATAAGGAAATATGAAAGTGCTCCTGAAATAATACACAGTTCACAAGAATAATAATTTTTGTCTCTAGGAGCAGAAGAAATATAGGTTTGGCCGAGTTGAGATGAGAATATGTAATTTCCATAATATTATTTTCACTCTCTGTCAAGGCTGTGGAGGACTCACTGCAAAAGATGCAGGTATGGGTGAAAATATGTCACCATCCCCCCCGAAACCTGCAGAGACTTAGCAAGGAACAGGAAGCCAGAATTATTTCTTTCAATATTCACCCATAACATGAAAAAAAAAAACCAAACAGAGGGGAGGTTTTGGAACAGCAGTTACCAGGGATGCCAAAGATGCAACACACTTTGAAAGACCCAGCTACCAGGAAAAGTGGATTCATTTAGGCTGCAGAGCTAGAAAAGCCTGCTGAGGCACTGGCCTATGGGAATACTTGTCTGATTAGGGGTGACTGGGGACTCGTCATGAAAACAAGCACCACGGAAGATACAACTTGATCAACACGGTAGGCAACCGAGTGAATAGGGGTATTGGACCTCTAATCTACAGCTCAGATTAATGGTTTGGTGGACACAGTTTGAAACAGAATACTGACATTTTTGAATCAGAGTTCTGGGGAATATTTCACTCTCTGAAGAGCTTTGAAATGTCAGCTCCTCATCTTGGTTTGAAACTAGAACCAATGTTGAAATTCTGAAGTTTCTGTGGGATGGAAACTTCCTTTTCCAATACATTCTAGTCCTGATCTTAATATATCCTAGGGGGGTTAGGGACATGAAGTCTTTTTCGATCCATAAAGGGCTGGGAAGGAAGCCCCCACCAGGAATGAAAATGGATTACTGCAAGAAGTTGTGCCTGGAAATGTTCTGAAGTAAGCAGTTTTCATACTCATTTCTATTACACGTTAAGCTTCCTCCCCTTAAAGTAGGGTAATGAAGCACAGACTTTCCACACTGAAATCTTTTGAGTTTCAAATTGCTGAAGTGTGGTCAGAAGCCTGAACTGCAGATTGTTACCGCACAAAATGTCAGAAGTGGCTCCATTAAGTTCCCTGACAACCTAATCCAAACCCCATTAAAATAAAAAAATGCACTTGTAAGTTCAATAGGCTTTGGATGAAACTCTTGTATATTTCTAAAGGTGTTCCTATGAAATTCATTGCTATTGTGGTTAAATACCCTTATAGCACTAAAGGCAGATCATGCAGAGCTCTGGAGGTCTCTCTCTCTATGGAAGATGTCAGCCATGCAGTACCAGAGTGAGGAAATCACAGGTGAGTACCAACTCCCTGCCCAGCTCTTTACCACCTCTAAAGTAAGCTGATTTTTCATTATCCTTATGGGTTTAGCATACAAAAAGCTAACAACAAAAGGCTGGAATAATAACAGCTAATCCCTAGTTGGCCAAGCCTGTATTGTTTTCTGGCATAAGAAACCACAGTTCTGCTCGGAGGTAAAGATTCCATATTACATTTTAGGCTGAAGTCCCATACTTCATGCTGAGTTTGATTCTCCCCACACCCCCCCAACCTTTACTCCAGTGACAGCCAGTGTGTTGGCAAAACAGAAAAACAGGGATATTCCTGACTCTGAGACACATTCACAAAATATTTTTTAGAAGACCTGGCAAGAAAAAAAGATGGTCACCAAGCTAGCAGAGCAACTGTTCATGTATAGTTTAAAGGCATCCGCCTGAAAGTCCCACAACAGGAGTTGGATCTAACTCACTGAGTGCGTGCATGAATGTTATGTGTGTATGTGTTCCCCTTGCGGACTTGAACTCTGGCTCAGTTCAGCAGATTTTTCCAGAAATAAAACTGGACCAGCAATGACAGGTTCTGCTTCAGCCCTGCTAGCCTGGAAATGCCCTGAAGTAAGAAGTTTTCATAATAATTTCTATTCAGTATTAAGAAACTCTGGGCAGGAAATAATGTAATAAAGCAAGCTTCCAAATCTAGCCAATTATAAATAAATCTCTGTTTTTCAAAGGGCATGTCTGCAGTTCAAACAGAAGAAGTTCTGAGAATCTGAGAAAAACAAAGTTGCCCTTCACATGGATACTAATGTGGGGCTCAATCTGGGACTTGTGTTGATTGTCACTGCTCAGCTGAAGAAAGTGTTGGATCAGAGCCACTGTTTTAACTGGGTCCAAAATCCTATTTTACCATCAGGATGAAGAGCTGTTGTACTCTTTAAATTACTGTGCAGAGAACAAGCTCTGGGCTGTACAGCAAACTGGAACCCGACTGGCATTGGTGATACAGGGACTTGTAACCCCTGCTGAAGTGATATCTGCTGTTCAGTCCACTGACACCTTACGGTGACATTTCGCAGCCTCAGCATTTTTCTGGCACAGCCTGCTGACACGATCCTGTGACAGGCAGTCTTGTGCAGCACCAAGCACCAGGCAGGATCCTCCTGTGTCCCAAGGCATTTAGGTGCCAGCACACCACTATCAGCAACTATAACTGAAGATGGTAAGATGGGTTTTCAGAATGGCAAGGCAATTTGCAACTGTGCTGGTAACAGGTAGCCCCAGTGACATGTGAAATCAATGTACTCGCTTGGCACTTGAGCCAAACACAACGTGCAACTGTTCAGGCAGTGTAAACAAACTTCAGTCACTGATCAGTAGCCAAATTGTTAAATATAACCACTGGAGTGACTGAGATCCACCTTCCAACACAGTGAACATGCGTTTGGCCAGCTCAGTGATTGGTTATTGCTTGTTGCCTTATCTACCACTGATCCACTGGAACCGATTTGCAGATCCTGCTTGGTATCTGCCTCATCAGCCCAGCATTCCCAGTGAGCCAGGGCTCTCTGCTATTACTATTTTTAAACCCAGACCAAGACCCTCATGGAGCCTCACCCTACTCAGCACGGCAGACGTAATACATTGAGAATCAGTGGCTCAGCCAAAGCTCTAGAAGCAACAGCGAACGCTCAGCAGCAGATGGAACTCAAGAGAAATTCCTGTTTCTCAGGTTTCCCTCAGGGAGAAGAATAAATGTAACCTCATTCTGAAACCACCCTTGATTTAAAAAGAAGCAATTAAATCAATTTAAAAGCTACAGCTTCTAAATGAGGATTTATAGAGGCATTAAAATCTTGAATGTGGGAAAAGGGCAACTCCTATCCTTATATGCAAATTTCACTAGAACGAATCTTCCTATGTAGAAAAGATTGAATTTTTCAGGTTCGGTCATACATAACCAAACGATTTATTGTGTGGGCCAACATAGGAGAGCTGACAGATGTGGAAATGAAGCTGTATCTAATTCGTTCTTTGATGATACAGAAATCCAGAAGCTGCCATTCTGTAAGGAGTAACATTTAAACAGAATTAAGTTCCAAGAGTTTATAAAGAGATGACAAGAGGAAGAAAAGATGCTTTTGGGATTATTCATATTCATTTATACATTTCATTCACACTTTTCTTTGGTTTTGGCTGGACTTGGGTTCACATGTCTGTATTCTGCCAGAGTAAGAATGAGTTTCTGCTTTATTCTTGCGTGCTTGTGTTCTTACTGATAGAGGAGAACAAAAAGCCCTCACTTTTTCTTAGTCAGTGCTCTATAGCAGGTCGTTATTGAAATGCTTGATTTTCTCCAGAAGAATTCCACATATTGTCTGGATAGATAGCTTATTTAGTATTCCCAGGCCAGGGGAAAGGTTTGCCAGATTTTGTAGAATATGAAAATATTTCAACAGAAGGTGATTGCAAAGGCCATTATAAGTCAAAATGCATCAAGGCAGCTCCCCTTCAGCTTCCTCAGAACAATGTGCTTGAGAAACCAAAAGGAAATTCAATGAAGTCTGTCCTCTGGACCCATTCTCTTCTCCTAGACTATGAAGCACGAAACTGTAAAAGCATCTAATTGGTGCTTGTGACACATTACATTTGACTGTGATCCTTCGTCAGGATGACTTCATGACATGCTTGATATTGCCACTTGGCCCTCTCTTCTGTCGGGTGTACAAGCTTCCTACTCTCAGACAGGCTTCTTTTGTTGACAGGAGCCAGTCCTCTGTTGGCAAGATCAAGGGGGATCCAGCTGCGGTGCTTCGCTACTAACAGTGCCAGCACTGACTTCCTGGTGCTTCAGGCAGTCACATACTTTGTTATCAAGGAACAGACTTCACCCACAGTTCAAATACTTGATACTGCATGTCCCCAAGCCACTGCTGAAACTGCTTAGTCTATTAGGTTATTCCAAGCTGCTGCTCAGTGTGTAAGAGGAGTGCATGAAGGCTCTGTGAGAAGACAGTTGGGATGACAGAAGAAACTAGCCTGTAGCCCCCCTGTCCTGGTTCTTCACAGTAACTGGAAGCCTTGCCAGAGAGAGAGTACTTCAGTGACAGTAACACACCTGATTTGGGTGGGACTCTCAAAACCACCCAGCCAGCGCAAACAACTTGCCATCTTCACACAGCACTAAATGCACTATGTCACTCTACACACTTCAGGTTTTTAGACATGCTAAGGAAATACATGGACACAGATGACTTCCTGGTAACTGTAACTGAACTCTTAGGAGTCTCCAAACTGCTCTTTTGAGTCTCTTCTTTTTGCTAAGCCCCTGAATTACAATGTGCTTCCCCCGCAGCAAAGGGACGTGCTCTGTGTGCTGCTGGTCAGAGACATACACACTGTAGACAGCTTGCTACTTAGGAGGAACAGCAGGTATTGTTTTTGCTGTAAGACTAGAACAAAATATTTCTGTAGTGGTGCCAATCTCTTTTGGACCATAAAGTGGAAAACTGGTAGCTCAGGGCAGGCGAGTAGAGTTCTAATAATGCAAATGCAGCTTCTTTCACACAATAAACATAGCCCCATTTCCTTGCCACTCTGCCACAAAAATGCTGTTACCTGGCACAACATAGTAATTTAAGCATTTGGCTATTACACTTATGAGTCATTAGGTTCTCCACCTCACCCTTTTCTGTGTGCTGGAAAGATGTCATACTGGGGGAAAAGCTCCTTCTTTCGTCTCAGAAAAATATTCATCAACAAAAACCCAAACATTTGTCATCCACAGAACATGAGGTAGATGAGGATGGAGAGTATTAGACAAAAAGCTCAAATAGCAGTGCAGCTGTCCAGCCTGACAGAGTTCAAAAGCACCTGACCATCAGAAATGGAGAATTCAGTACCTTCTGAAATATTATCTCCCCAGAAGGCATCTAGGTTTCAATATACTCTAAAAATAGATGGATTCATTTTCAGCAGTCAGACCCAGGAGCTTGGTGCAGACATCAGAAACTGAAAAGCCATTATAATCATCATGCAAAAGGCTGGGCTAAACTGAAAGACAACATAGAACTGATCTTGTTATAATGCCTTCTGCATGTCTGAGGAAAAATAGCCACCCTCTTGCCCAAATAATAAAGTTATTATTACACCTTCTTCTGGTGTTTTATAGCTCAGAAAAGAAAAAAAAAAAAAAAGAAAAAAAAAGACAGCTACAAACAGGAGCCCGAAATAGCTGAACTACAGGAGACTGAAATCCTCGCAACATGCAAATACCTAGACGTTTTTTTCCCTGATGCTTTCCTTCATTTTGACCTGGCTTCTGTCATAGCCTTGGCAGAAGAAAAAGATCATTACTGGAAGCTGTCATGGGGGACCGAATGCCTCTAAAAATTAATACACACTGCTAGAAACACAAATTATGCCTGTTTGTAGAGAATTAATGGAACAAAGGCCATTCATTTCTCAACTTTGTCATCAAATGGGTAAGTGGGAGGCACTTTCAGTCCTCTTGTGTGAATGTAAAACAGCAACCCAGGTAAAAATCTCTTTCTGGAAATGATTGTCTCTTGGATTTTTCACAGTTAGATAACACACCAAATCAAAGTGCAGAAAAATGGGATCTTGTCAAAATAAGCACATGATCCCCAGCATTGAAGATAGCAAGATGGATGAGAATAGGCTCTAACACTAGAGCAGTGAGTGTTGCAGTGTGGAAAAATGCAGGTCATTTTCTTCCAGGGTTTCAGACAGAGTGGGAAAGAGTACTGGCCTTCTCCTTCCCCAAAACTGGAGTTGACTTGAAGGGTCCAAGGAGGGCATGCAGAAAAATAAGGTCCCAAGCTAAGGAACGTCTAGGAATGGCGATGGGCTGAGGTGCCAATTTCTGCAGAAGTGCCCCAGGCACATTCCAAAGGGACAGTCGGGGCCCGAGGATGTTTCATCAGCTTTCAGGAGCCTGCTGAGATGACCACCTAATCTATGTTCTTTAAAATCCATATCTTACGTGTATCAAGCAGGTTTACAGTGTCAGTGAGTACAATATCCATGCACAAAACACACCAAACACAGTGTTAAGTGACACTGCTATCCTGATAAGCTCCGTATTTTGGGCTAAGCTGGAAACAGGGAAGCATCCATGCAACAACACTTTGTAGATGGAAGGGAGAAAGAGAAACTGTCCATCCTGAAATCACAGAATCATAGAATCATCTAGGTTGGAAGTGACCTTTAAGGTCATTCAATCCAACCATAAACCTAACGCTGCCAAAACTACCACTAAACTGTGTCCCCAAGCACCACATCTACATGTCTTTCAAATACGTCCAGGGATGCTGATTCAACCATTTCCCTGGGCAGCCTGTTCCAATGTTTGATAACCCTCTCTGTGAAGAAATTTTTCCTAATCTCCAATCTAGACCTCCCCTGGCACACCTTGAGGCTGTTTCCTCTTGTCCTATCACTTATTATTTGTTAGACAGACAATATAGCACAGTCATCTGTTTAAAGGATAGCAGATTTTTCCACTTTTCTGACATTATGCACCAGTCAGTGTAGCCTCTGTCTCTGATGAAAGAAATTAGAAGCACACACATGTATATACATATAGCCATTTAAGTAAGTGTATATATAGGACATAATTTGGTAACTATACAGTGGGAAAAACTAACAAAATATATCTTCACTGCAGAAAATTCTGCAAAATAGCCTGCGAAGTAAGATATGAGAAAAGATCAGGTGTGTAAGTTTCAAACTCCTGTATAATGATAGATGTTCCCATTTATCACATTTTTGTATTTATATATTATTATTTCTCCTATTAAGCTTCAAACTGAACAAAGCAGCATATGACCATTCAGAGGGTAATTTTTCCCCTACATTAAAAATACTTTTAGAATTGGTGCATCTCAACTCTCAATCAATTTCTTCGCCTATCACAGATATATAACAGCAAATAAGTAACTTCAAATTAGTAAGCAACAGTACTTAATGCCAATATTTGAAATAAGTATGCTTTATTTGTGAAGAAGTTGTATGAAATTATCCTCAATACACTTCTGGCAAAATATTCTTAGCCCAGTGCACTGACTGCCTCAGTTTGAGATGAATGATAGCATTGGGAATTCAACTGAGTTTTGTTGGCTACAATTCTATTGCAATACTGACTTCAAAAATAAAAAAGCTATAGCAAGCCATTGCATTTTATTAAATCATCTTTCCTTATGTTTTTTAAAATCAGTGGTTGTCAGCCTGTGTCCAGAGTGTACTGAGGTCCAAAGACTGACCACTTTTGTTACAGGTACTTTTCACTGTCTGTGAAAGGTAACTAAGGAAAGTAAGCTTGTTGTCAGATGACTTGAATGCACTATGCAGCTCAGCAGGAAAAAGTCTTAGGAATCAATAAATCAGAAAAGTTAAAAACTAGTAGTAGGACTCGGTAGCAGAACTGTAAAGAACAATTTAATACTATCATAAATAATAAACATTAAGATAAGCATTTCTGGCATGCAGTTCTCTTTAACTAACAGCCTGTAAAATTGAAAGAATGTAGTGCAGAAAGATGGGCAGTTTTGGGAGAAGAAACAGTGTTTTTTCCAATTCTAAAGAACCTGTTTGTAGTAACAAACTTACTTAAAGGCCTTCTTAGAATTGACCAGCTTTTTTATCTTTGGATCGAATCCTGTTATTAGAGCTGTGATATGATTCATTCTTTTCTTCCTCCATACATATTAAATAATTTCATGGTCTTTAATAAAAACAATAACAACAATAATAGTAGTAGTAATAATAGTAATAATACTCTTACAATTAGGATCAGAGTTTGTTTTTCAACAGCAGGACAGTCTGAGACTGCTTTAAAATTTTCCAGGTTTATGTTGAAATAACAGAAAGCAAAAGTAGACATCTTTTATTTTGATTCTTTGGAAAAATTTAAAGGTGTCTATAGGTCTTACACACCTGCATGTGTAAGAAACCAGTCAGTGTTTAATGCATCCCAGACACACAACTTTCACTAACCAATTTCTTGGGCTAGTAAGAATGTTTTTGACTCTTTAATAGGCACCATTCAACTAAATATTGCTATTAGTAGTAGCATCTTTTTTTTTTCTTTTTTTTTTCAATAAAATCTACAGTGTCTTTCAGAGACAGTGGTTACATTTTTTGCCTTTGATGGGAGACCTTACATAGTTGCATCCTTTCAGCAGTTAGCTAAAAGAGAGTGTTCTGGTTATGGGCATTTTCAGTATCTAACCTTTCAATATGAAAATGACATAAGCTTTGTAAAGGTTGTAATGATTTTTCAGAGAATGACTCCTGTTGTCCTGTGGCTGAAAAATTTAAAGCAAGACCCCAAATTACATATTTTCCTGTGGCTTGTATTGCAGGTCAAAAAAAAAGAAAAAAAAAGAAAAGTACATGAAAACAGTAAATGCCTGTGAGAACAGAGGGGAGGCAGCGATTCTGCTGTATTTTCACTTTGCTGCTTCCTGAGAAGCTGGGATCCCTGGGCCAGGGAGAAGGAAAGAATAGCAGAAGAGGAGGGCCATTCCACATAGGTAAGTAAAAGAGATGGCCCAGACTGCAAGTGTCTCGTCCATGAATGTGACTTCAGGGAAGCAATACTCATTTACATCAGGTGAGGATTTAGCTATGATATTGATGGGGCCCGCTTCTTGGAAACACTGTGCAGCATCTTACTGTCTGGCCACATATTTAATAAAAAACATAATAGTTATTTTTAGAAAAAAAACCTGATCTGCAACGTGCAGATTCTGCCATCAGTACTGCAGATAGAAGAGGCCCTGGATAATCCTTGATCACCCATCTGAGAAAGCAAAGACTGATTTTCTTGTTCTTCCTTACCAGAGTTAACAAAAGGAATATTTATGGATTTCACACAAGCAGAAGATAAAAATTTTGAAAGAGAACCAAGTATCCCCATTAATTCTACCCATGCAGAAATTTCCTAATGTGGAACAATAAAGCCCCATTTCTCTTAAAAAGCATTCTATTGACTTAAGCACAGTGGTTCAAGCTAGTTGCATTATACTAATGTGGCATACTGTATCCTGAGGTAAACTCAAAACAAGATCCAAAGATTACAACTGAGAAGTAATCTGTATTTCTTTAAAAAAAGAGAAAGAAAAAGAGACCCAGATAACACAGATATCCATATAGAGAGGAATTTCAAATGTTTAGGAGGAAGAAGACAAAGGCATTACAAAAAGAGTTTTTCACTTGAGAAACAGTGTTGCTCAATCTCTGTCACCTATGGATTTAAAAGTAAAAATCCAGGAAGAAAAAATAATACTCAGAAATTAATTCCCATCAATTTCTTAGGGTTTTACACAACGAACCATGGCCTGTCTCTTCACAGAAGATAAATACATTTATGTTATATGAGGGGAGGGAAGACACACACAGCTTGCATGATTCCTGAACTGGCATGGTCCTGTGTACTCCCCTATGCCATGAAGTGTGTCTGAATCAGCAACTGCCCATACCCTACATCTGTAAACAAAAATAATTTAAGTATCTTTTCAAGAATCTCTAACTGTACTCTTTATTGAATCAAAGATTCAGGGATACACCTTGTTCTACACACAGCTTGTTCTTTGCTTGTCCTGAATACAAACAAAAGTCCCTTCTGACTTCAACTGGTGGCCAGCATGTGAAACAAATACTTCAGCTCAATAACTAGTTATTAAACATAGACTCATAAATATGCCATTAAGCTACTGGTAATTCTAAGCATCCAAACAACGTGAAAAATTAAGGGATAAATATAAAAGAGGGATCTTGTAATTTCCAAATGTTGCATCTTATGAACAAATGCATATTTGCCAATGAGAGTGAAAAACCAGCACACTTTAATCAGAAAAGAGTACTAAGGATACAGAAAGCAATACAACGAAGTCTTAATTTCTGCCACTAATAACCTCAGGAACAGCTAGTGAGCACACAGCTGGTCATGGGCTGGCTCAGATCTAACATGCTAAGAAATATCCCTGTGGTTAGTTTGGAGAGCTGAAACAATTGTTTGATCCACAGGGAAAAAACGCACTATGTTAACGTAAGCATACGCTGACCTTAACGTCACTTTTACTAATTCAGGATTCCTGCACAGACTGTAATCGAATAGGCATGTTTATATGTTTTATAAAATGTTCTAGCTGAACAACATTCAATTCTTTCTTGGTTGCCAACTACAGTGTAAAAAAATCATACCTAGGGGTGTAATCAGAACATACTATAAAAGTCCATATACTTCTCTGTAATAAAGATCCAGTCAAATAATACTTGGATCAATGCAAGCCCACTAGGATGGCAACGTTAAAGTTGCTTTTGGTAGTTTTTCTCTGAGCAATACAGAAAATATATCTCTTCATGCCCGAGACAGTGTAATTACTTCTTGCAAAGAACCTGTTAACAAACTTAATTCTACGTCTTAATATTCAGGACCTTAGACTGAATACAAATCTCAGGAGAATGCAATTTTTTCCAGTTGTGACAAACCATGCTTTTGTATTATTACAGCTGTCTGCTGCACTGCCCCAAATCATGCAGTTCCAGTGACATTTCATGAAAATGTTGTTGAACCCCCAGGATCACTATGAACTCTCACAAACTACTGAGACCTGTGATTGTTATGTTTAGAGTGCGTTAACCATTTTAGGTAAGTGGTAGCCTGCAGCTCCTACTGCAAATGCGTAGCAATATCTTCTAAGATCATGTTTTGTCTCCTCTGAAATTTACACGGATTCACTATGCTTACAGAAGAAAGCTGATTCACACAAAAGTTGCAGGGCAAGAATGCTCCACTTTGTTCTTCTGTAATACTACCATTTTCCATTCTCTTAAAAGACTCTTTATAGAAACCATGGAAGAACGTTGCTTCCAAATAAGGTTCACCATTAATTCTGGTGAATTTCATACCCTTTACCTTTCTGGACTGCTTAGGTAGTACTAGCTATTACTGTGATATATAGCAAAGCAGCCGCTGTCCTAAAGCATACAATTAAGGCAAATCTAGTTACGAACTTTCTAATGCAGTAACTCTACTGTCATAAAGATATGACTGGCTAGCAGGGATGCACTGTGATAACAACATTTTGAGTTGCATTAAATTTATCACACCCAAAAAATATAAAATTATTTACTGTGAGGAATGTAGCATAAGCATTTGTATTTTAATTTTTTTTTGGCCATCCTCAAACATTATGTGATATCTGTAAAGTAAATGGAAAATGCTGGTGAAGAAACTGAATGTCGAAGAACATGGAAAATATACAGTCATTGTGTTTATGCATTTAAAATTATTCTACCATTCTAGGATATATGAAGAAATGGTTAGTTTAACTGAAATTCCTCTGGGACACTAGTGCTGGCGTACTTGTCTATTTTCAAAATACTTACTTTAGCCACAAAGACAGTTAAGAAGTAACATCAGGCTGGATGGGGCTTTGAGCAACCTGGTCTAGTGGGAGGTGTCCCCGCCTATGACAGGCGGCTTGGAACTAGATGATCTTCAAGGTCCCTTCCAACCTAAACCATTCCATGATTCTGTGATTCATATTTGTAATGCTGCAGCTTTCTTCAGCCTTCCAGAAGTAAGAAGTGTCATGGGAATGCAAATGACTTTGTTTTATTAGCGGATGCTTATGAGCTCTGTTTCTAAGGGAAGGTTTTCTCGGAAAGGTATGCTTCATATTTGGACCAAAACAGAAATCAGGCTGACACAGAGCCTGAATGCACTGCTCCTAATTTCCAGGCCACTACAGGCGGAATACTTCGAATTGTTCTCCCATCCAGATTCCTGTGCTTCCAGTTAAGTTTTTAAAAGATTAAAAAACACAAAAGAAGACTGAAATTAGTCTGTGTGGTTAGGCAATCTGGAATTTTGAGAAACTTGTGCACTGGACTTAGGTCAAGAGGTCTAGATGATTGCCTTCTTCAGATCACAAATGAGATCAGCACAATAACTGGCTGCTCTGTTTCATACACTGCAGGACTGCTTCTGGCTCAGAACAGAAAATCAAAGGAAAAGGAAACAGGGAGGAAATCTTTCAAAGGCACATAAATTGGCCGAAAATACACTAGAAAGCCAACAACACATGAAGTCTACATAGATTTGAAGGAGACTGGGCACTGAACCATGAATCTAGACTCAACTTTTTCTGAGATTCAGGTGTGTTCAGTACTTAACAGAGACGGCACAAATGTCCTCCCGTCCATCAACTTGTAGCCTACAGGTACTTCAGGAGACTGAAGTCTGATGTACTTTGGTCCAAAAGAGTACCAATATATAAGTAAAAGCATGACGATAATATAAAACCACTTTAGGACGCCAGTAAATTGATTGAATGATCAATATATATCTATGCACTGTGAAGTGAATGATTAAAAAGTCCCCATACCTCACTTAAACAGGGAAGCTGAGGCCTAAGAAGAAGTAACAGCTTGCTTAGTCCTGTAGCAAATCAATGGCAGATTTTCCAGTTCAGTACCTCATCTACTGCTATGTGGTTTGTGACTTACAGGGGGGAATAATCCTCAAAGATAATGTAATTTCATAGACTTGGAAAACTTTGGTATGTCCGAATTAAAAGCTAAGCCGTTATTTTCTTATGGTACTTTCAAACGAGATCTGCTACTGCAGCTAACTACAAAACTGTTCAAAAACAGAGAATGCATTCCTCAAAAAAACCCTAAGGAAACTGCACAAAGTGAGAAAATAACCTTTGAATCTGTACCCCTCTTCCAAACAAGGCAGAAGAAGTCAGCTTAAGAGAATGAAAATAGATGATTAAAATGAAGAATGTACAATAGAAGGGAGGAGAGTGAGTGTGTGAGAGTGATCTGAAGGGAGGACTCATGAGGAAAGGTGTTCAGGTAGGGCTTCTGTCTTACTTGGCACAAGCCGCTGATGCACATGTCCAGGGATTCAGTGTAGCACCGGGTCCCATCCAGAACCTTTGGCGCCAGCTCCACAACCAGAGCTGCTCCTCTGGCCTGGCACTTCAGTGAGCACGGGTTGTCAGGGTCGTTAGAGACGGGAAGCCATTCATAAAACTGTCCCTGGTACTTGACGTCGTTGTGAGCAGAGCACTGCTGGGCACGAAAATCACCTGCTTCTGGTGGGCAGTCCTGCAGAAAAGAAAGAGGAAAAGGTCAGCAGGTCTATTTAGGACAGCCAGTTACAGCAGCACGCAGCCAGCTGCACTCCACAGCTGCCACATGTAGAGAGCTTGTCTGTTTAGACAAATAAGACTGAAATAGCTACAGCTACACAGAATTCAACTGGATAATTATACCTTCCTTTCTTCTTTCCACAGAAGTATTGAAAGAACATGAAGACCATGTGTAAATATGCTTGGGACATAAGAAATGCACTCTACGTGTCTTAACCACAGCTCCGAAACGCACTTGCTGAATCTCTTTCCACTTGGGCATGTAAGTGGAGAAGTGTGCGTGCACAGCTACTCACTTCCAGCCAAACTTTCCTCTTTGTTTGAAGAGAAAGTAAAATTACGTGATTTAATTGTTTGTTTATTTAAGCACTCCTCACTAGATTTTTTTTTGCCTCAGTGACCTAAATCAGTTGGTAGGGCAACAAGAATCAGAAAAATGTGATATATACTTGCATTTCTTTAACCTAAGATTTCATAACTCACATATTTAGCGACCTACTATTATTTTAGCGGGAAGACTTTCAAAAACCCCTTTGTTGATGCTTCAGAAGGAGACATATAAACCACACTCTGAATCCAGTATACCTGACATAAAAAATAAAGATCTCTCATACTATTTAAAGTTTTTTGTTGATGAGAATGTGAGGTTTTTCTTACCCACATATACTTTCTTGCCGTCATTTAGCACTGAAAACCATGAGTCAAATTCTCAAGAGAGCAAGAAGAGCTTCAAAATCTTGAGAATTCAGGCAAAATAAACATGAGTTCTTTTTATTTCCTTTCCAGTTTTTGTTCACTGAAGAATGATATTTCAGGTTTTCCTATGCAAGCAACCACAAAGCCTAGAGATTGATTGTTTCTTTTAGAAGTAACCTGAATTTCTTACATAATTACTTGAATACAGGAGCTAAGCTTTAGGAAAAACATTAAACAACATGAGAACTGTGACAAAAAAGCAAATGTTGGCAATATGGCTGCTTCAGACTATTAAGGTCCCATAGTCCTCCACCTTGCTGCTGTAAGGAAATCTGCTCCTCAATGACACCTGGTCAAATACGAGGTGAAATAAATACCTGTTATACCCTTTGCTTGAGGGCTATAACTTTTTTTTATATAGAATCATAAATGTAGAGTTGATAGAAAAGGATTTTGATGTATACACAACCACGTAACTAGACAATATACTTATAAGATGCCTGTATTCTCTGTTTGTCCGCAAACTACTTTATCCTATAGAAATTCAAGTTTCATTAATGACAAACTTATTCACAGACTTATCCTCCCAGCTAGAAAAGTCTTGCTGCTATTGAGGCAAAATATCTCTTCTAAGGTTTAAAAAATCACCTTTGTTTCTCAGAGCTTTTTCTACAACTTCATGCACTAACACTTTTCTACTTTTAAGTAGGGCAGATTGTTACAGCTTTCAATACGAATGGTATGGGGGCTGCATGTCACTTTATGACTTTAAAGAAACATTGTTTAGTATTAAGGTCTAAAATAAAACCTGCCTTAAAAATCAAGCTCTCAAATCTCCTCTTGAAGCAAATTGGCAGAATCTGGGCTATAAATTTGTCATTTGAAGACCCTTGGCTCAAACCCAGGATAACCGATCTGGCCTCTCATTCACTGTGTAGTGGCAACGTGGTTATGCCCATTTTGTTTGAATGTTGGATTATGTTGGATCATGTTGGATCACACCACTCCAAACATTTCTTATAGTGACCTATACAGACATACAAGCCATGGCCTTAAACTACAGACCTTCAGCTAATTTGTTTTGTACTGTGACAGCAAATTTTCAGTTCATTTGCTTTGCATTTGAGTGCGATGCAGCCCAGAAGTAATGGGTCAAGCTCCAGTCAAAACTTCTGCTAAGTACCAGGGAATAGTGTCCCTGCTACGAAAGGTTACATTGATTAAGGTGTAAGAGAAAAAAAGGATATGGGCTAAATCCTGCTCTAGAAATGTATGTATCAAAGAGCAATAATCCAGAGTTCATTCATCTTTTTTGAAAGTGGAGGTTGAAAGCCCAAGCTTGTAACTGGAATTTTACTGCTGGAGGACTTAGACAGGAGACAGTTTTTCTATTCATATGTTATGGAAGATTAAAAAAAAAAAATAGTAAAATGTTGAAAGTATTTCAGTTTTATATTAAAATCTCCAGAAAAACTTAGATGCAATTAAGTCCTTGCTGGGATCTGGCTAAACTGTTGATACAGAACAAAGTTTTGACAGAGAGAGAGAGCAGAAAAATATGTGGGAAATTCATTATTCCTCTATAGCTGTGTAATTAGAGAAAAAGTGATCTTTATGCTCTGCTTTTAAACAGAGGATGAACAAGACAGTTACAGCTTGACTGAAGATCTGGTTTAGCTCTGTTTTCAAAGAGAGAAGAGACAAGCAAAGAGGAACACTGTGGCCTTATTTCCTGCCTCAAAATCTTCTGGTGTATACCCTTCTCTGAATTTTTCGGTCCATAAATGAATACAGTCAGGTCTATTGGCTTGGCTTAGGCTTGTTGCAGAGATCCCAGCCAACTCTCTTGTTTGGTCCAAGCTTGGCTCTACCTTCGAAACTTTCTGGCTTACAATAGCTTTATTTTTACAAAGACAGAAATGCCCAATAAAGCACATGACATAAAGAGTTCATAATCCTGCTTTGTACAGTATTCAATACTATGTTTGTTGTGTTGGATTTTATTTTTAAATCAAAGAAAGAAAAAATGTACAGTCAACATAACAAGCTTTCAGGACACGGCAGGTGACCAGGACTGATGTTAAATACTTTCAGTGTTTGATATCGTGATCAAAATAAAACAATGGATTTAAATAGTAGAGCTTGTGTTTAAAAAAGTTTTCATGTGAAACTTGAAGCCATTCAAAGAATACATTCAAGCAGTCAGAAATGCAGACATGCATACTTATCTTGGCACACAGATATGAAAAAGAGTCACAGTCTGGCCCACCGCTCTTCTCCTTCTGAAATGCTGAATCCTAAATCTACCTGAAAGCCTTGAATATCCCTTTCACTCAGGGGGGGCAATTTTCTTCCAGTTAAGAAAGCACATGTACTTGCACCTACACATGTTAACAGCTGCATAACCTGTGTAATGTTTTTTTATACCAAAATGGACAATGTTAAGGAAACCAGTGGTCCGAATACTACCCACCAGTAGACACAGGTCACTGAGACTGAAAAAGTATGAACTGTACAGAACTTGGCACTGTTTATTAATCTCTTGTCTGTGGGTTTTTTTTTGCTTTTTAAATTTACTATTTATTGTTTGTATTATATGTCAGTGGGGATCAGAGCCTCTTTGTGCTGTGCTTTGTGCAATCATATAATGAAAGACAGATACAGGCTCACAGCCTATAAATAAGTATTCTAGTTGCTCAAATAATAGATAAGGCAAAGCCAGTGTTTTGTTGCATATTTGTTCAAGCTGTAAATTGCTATTTTTTTCTAAACACTTTGCACACCTTTAGATAGGAACATTTGCCATTTTGAGGCAGTCTTCTTGTGCCTCATTTCTGCGGTGCTGGCTCCTGGACAGGAGAAACTATAGACTCTGACTTTACAAAGTCTCTTCCTCTTTTAAAAAAATCAGCCTGCTTTCGGTATGTGCGTGGCGTCTTGGTGGAAGCTGCCAGATAGCACTGCTTCATTGGCCCACCTGAAGTAACGTTTTACTCCACCTAAGGGTCTGATCCTGGAAGGTATCTAACAGTATGCACTTTGCCTACCTGTGCAACAGATTGACAGACAAGGGTGTGTACCCATACTTCGAGATGGCCACGAGTCACGGGCCAAGCCAGTGTAGCAGTGAACCCAAGGTAGCACGTCTTCACATGGGTTATGCAGTTCTGCGAGGTACTTTGCTAACCACATCTGCATGGCCTATGTTTGGATTGGAGCATGTGGCAGCACTGGTATCTGGCCGCAAAAGCACTACAGGCCTGCTTCAGGTTACTCCAGCTTTGGTGCTATATTCAAATCTTACAGGTTTTGTTTTCTTTTGGAAATTATCTGTGGGCCCCTGCAGACATGAGGAACCGCTACCATTGCACTCCTTGAAGAATCAGAAAGAACTAATAAACTTGAAAGCCTTGTCTAAGTCCATTTATCTTCAAGCTTCCTATTCATTAAGACTTTTTAGGGAAGAAAATTTCCAGTGAATAGGAAACAACTGTTCCTCCTCTAACTCTGTGAGTCCTACATCACTGTTTCATGACCTTTAGCTTGTGAAGGCTCGTGAGATATTCCTGAAACACTGAGACTGTGCTGGATACCTATAATCTCTGTTCATCCTATCAGGTCAAGATTTCCTCCACTGCAATGAAAATATATATCATTTTAAAGATGATCAGAAACCCCTTTGATGTATGAAACCTATTTTAAAATAAACACAGGAGTTTCATCTTCACCTCTTAGGCACCTAATGCTGGCCATATTATTATGGCTTCATTCGCTTCCTCAGATCCAAATTTTTTTTTTTTTTAACTTGACCTCCTATTTGACCCTATTGTAATTCATAAGGTCCATGGAGTTTTGCCATGTCTGAATCCCATTCAAAACAATTTCTATTAATCAACAAACCAGTGGAAAAGATAAGATGAATCCCAGATGTCCCTTGATGGTGATAGGTAGATCAGATTTCATGGGACAAAAGAGGGTCAGGCTTTTTAAAGTTTACTTAGTGGGTGAAATGTGCAAGATCATATCTAAGCTGTGATAGGTGGAAACAGTCGAGGAACCTTAAAACTGTTTACAATATATGTGCTTGTATATTTGCAGAGGCCAAGAATGATTTACTATACCTGGAGCTTTTCCTCTGTGCAAAAAATGACTAACAACTGGACTACTCTGTGCAGCATCTGACAGAACAGCTTATTGAACCAGTTCCATGAAGTACGCACGGTGTTTCAGCTACACCAATTTCCCTACCAAGAAAGAAAGCCCGAGGTCTTCAAGTAGTGGCTTGCCCAAGAGTAAATAAGAACTTTAGATAAAAGTAGAGACTTAGGGGATCTAGGGACTTAACAGAAACTCCACTCATCCTTGAAACCTTGTTGAGTCCCCTGCTTGAATTAAGTTTCTTGCAGCCAGATTTTTCACTAGTCTGCCCCTGTGAACTTCTACATAGGTTAGGATCATGCTTAGCTGCTTAGATTAATAGGGGCTCATAATATAGATTCTTCTCACAACCCCAAGACACTGCAATAGCTGACAGAGAGAAGCATGAGAGAAATAATATGAACAAAGTAAATGGGGGAATATCAGCAGGTGCTTCTACTCGGTATTAAATAAACATGGAGTGGAGATGAGGGCTAAAACAATCAGTGAAGTATAAATCTAAACCTCCATGAATATTTGTCATTAGAAATATTTCTAAAATCAATTTTTGACAAAAAATGTTTTTGTTTTGTTTTGTTTTTAAATTATTTTCCCATTTTTGGCAAATAATTAAATATGCAGCTTTTCATGTAATTTTAAAATTTTTGTTTATTCATACCTTTTAAATATTAAACTGAAGTGTTTAAATTAGATACAATAACTTGTATTTCAGCTTGAAAAACTTCCAATACTTCAGTCAAAACCTAATACAAGTACATAATATTAAAGTACAATTTCCTAAAAGAACCATGAGTGCCACACTGGCGATCAACACCAGATACTGAAATAAAAAAAGAATAATTATTATCAGAAATGTTGAATTCAAACCTATGAACCATCCAGAGTCCTGAACAGAGTCCTGAAATACCACTGTCATGGAAGTGATCCAGGTTGTTTGGTCTACAAAGATTCTTGGTGCATTTACATAGAATGGCAGCAATGGGGGGGCATTTGTTCTGGTTTTTAATAGTCAAAGATTCACAGGTCTGCTTGCTGAGAAGACAGCAAATTCAGAAGTCAAAGCTGCTACCATTAGCAACATATTAAAAGCATTTCTTTCCAAGTATGAAGAAATAATTCCTAAATGACACACTGAGATTTAAAAATGCACCCATTCAGAAATAAGATGGTAGCTATTAAAATCCAGCATTTTGAAGAACAGACTGTAGTCCCAATAAATGATCTGAGTTTGGAAGAATTTCTACTTAAAGAGTAAACTGACATTAAGTAAATCTGGTGTTAGTAAGGTGACTTGTGTAATGTTTATACTTTTTTTATTAATTTTAATTTTTTTTATTTTACTGCAAAATGCAAACTGGGAGGTTTGATTGCAAAAGACTTCGCATGGCATTTCTAGCTACCAGAGGGCAGAGAAATTAAATCGTGCTAATCATTTTTGTAGCTCTGAAAAAATTATACCTGGCGATGATGCTTCTCATACACACAGGCCAATGCTTCTGAAAATCATGTGCTTATATGGAAGTTTAGGTTTGCCACTTTCCAACAGCCTGGGCTTTGGTGCCTAGAAAGAAGATAGTCTCATTTTGTCGAAAGTAAGATAAGCAATATTGGTGCTGGTGTGTACAAAATGCAGCATGAGGTGATAAGAAACAGGGATGGAAGTAGCTTGTCTGAATGCAAGCCAAAAATTGGAGGATGTCATTACAGTTGGTATTTCAGCCAAGTGAAGAAGTATATATAAAAAAGAGCTGCAGGTGGTGTTTACAAGTTTTGGTGGTCTGATTAACGGGATCTACCATCAACAAATTTTATCTTAGGCTTAACAGAACTGCTCTAAACCTTGTCAAAAGAGCTAGTAATGTGCAGCTTCCAGCATTGTCTGTTTTCATCTCAAACAGCAAAATCTCAAGAGCAGCTTTATATGTAGTGTTCATCATCATGCTGGCAGATCTAAGCAAGTAAATACGAAAAGGAAAGTCCTTTGGGAATACAGTGCCAGTCTTGTGGATCTCATTTTTTTCCTGGTCTGACTCAGAAAATCAACATAATGGCAGAAGGACTGAAGAAGAGAAAGGGCAAATGAGATAGCTTGATACCCTGGTACAAAAGCTGGAGAGAACGTGGCAACTAAGAATGTGCCTAGAAGGAGGAACAGAGAGTACGCTAGCTTGGTGGGGAAAAAAAACAACGAACTAGTAAAAAAATCCTACTCACAGTTTGGAAATATTTTTGTTTATTTTGCATAATGTTAAGTATAACAACCCAGCTAGATACAAAAACATGTTTTCATTGCATTCAGAGTAATTTTCTAAAGAAAAACAAATGAATCCCTCTCTCCCCGCTACAATTATATTCTAAAATGGCTGGAAACATACTTGGAGTCAATATGAATAGTAAGAAGAAAAAAAGCAGATGCAATTCAACCCTAAATCATCTTCAGATTCCCTCATTCCTTCTTTTACTATTTACACATGTGGCCTCATACCCATAATCTTTCCAGATCCTGATCAACACCAGGCAACGCAAGTGGTGAAAATACTGGACTAGATCTGTTCTCTTAAGGACTGCTCAGAAGCTTTGTATACAGCAGTATCAATCTCTCTTGTAGTCTATACTATGCAAAATGGTTCAGCATCCCTAAAATAATACAGGTCACCAAAGAAAGAGGCATGCCGCTCTCTCCCCTTGCCTCTCTTTATATCATTCTTC
>VZSZ01010280.1:190498-201977 GCA_013398815.1 Ibidorhyncha struthersii
AATGCAGAGTCAGTTTCTAAAAGAGGCTGGAGGTCAGAGTACAGAGTTTAGCTGGAAATCAACATCTGAATGACATTAATAATGCCCCGTGTCTCCCAGCTATCCACAGTGATTTCACAAGGGCACAGCTCTGTGTCCAGCCAGGCACACACTTTAGCACGGAGAAAGTCTGAGCAGCCAGGCTTCGTCTGCTGGGGAGCAACCTGTGCACTGGGAAGAAGGAAGCGTGCCCACAGCAGCGTGAAATGACAGGCTAACAGGACAGGGCTTTTTCCCAAGTTGATGAGGGGAAAAGGAGAGCATAAACCTTCGCCCCTGATCCACCAGCCCCTCGCTACTCCCAGATCCCTGCTGCAGAACAGCATCCAAAGAGCAGCTGGGCCCAGATGAGGTCAAGGAGAGCACGTGCCCTGATATGTGCTCTCCGTGGCTCTCCTCCTTTTCCCCTCACAGCAGACCCATACCAGCTCTGATGCTGGCAGGGCTCCCAGAAGAAAGGTCAACACCCAGATATCTTTTTAGCACTCAGCAGCATGTATTCCGAGTATTTGACCTTAGGTGAAGTTTCATGTGTTTTGTGAGTTCAGACAGCATACTTTGTGGAGGTACTCAGCACAAATCAGAATGCAGGGTTTGGCTTTTAAAGATTATCCTTCAAAATAATAGAATTCTTTACATTTTTAATTTCTTAATTTCACAACTTTTTTTTTTCTCTTTCTTTCTTTTTTTTTTTTTTTTTGGCCAGGATTTAACAAGCACACATTCCTTGAGGACTAAATGCCTGCCAAGACTGAATTTTTAAATCCAAACCATTTTGAACTATACAAGAGAAAGGACAGCATCTGCATGCATTTGTGTCATTCTTTTTTCCTTTGTGTTTTTTAAAACATAAGAACTTTTTCCATACCAAGTTAACTCTAAAATAAACTGAACAGATTTCCTTTAAATTATTGAAGTAATCCTTCCTCCCACATTTACCCACAAGGCTTAATTGTGATGTTCCTCCAGTAGTCATTTACACCTACGTGAGTACAAAATCAGGGCAAGACATGGTTTTGCAAATGTATCACAGTGGTGTAAATGATCACAAAAGAAGATAAACAAGTAAATAAACCCTGTCACTTTTTCAGAAGAAATGTAAACAGAAAGATAACAGATTCTGTTGTGCAGCATTTGGCATATAAAGAATGCTATTAAAAGCAAAATAGAAATACCATTAATTCAATGCTTTTGTAATGTTATATAACTAGTGCAAGTAAATTTTGATCATTGCAAGCATGCACAGAAGTGAATAGTGTGCAGAGTATCTAGCACTGGAAAAAACAACTTTAGCAGTACAAGAATAAAAATTACGTTCACAATAGGCTATGAACTGAAAAACAGCAACAACAAAAAACAACCAAGCAACCCCACCACCATCACAGCCATTCCTGAGCAGTATCGACAAGCTGGTAGTGATATTGTGGTGGAGGCCTGACCTATTCACACTCCACTACATCAGGTACTCTTGATTTACACTGATAGGTAGCAAATAAAAATGTATATTATGCAGCATGCAGGTAGTCCTAGTGCAGGCCTTGTACACCAGGCTAAATAGCTTGTTTGGCAAACTTGATACATGCCCCATCTGTCTCTCAGAAACAGCATACAACTCATCAGACATCTCTTTGCTTCACACAGACCTGTGCTTACCACATTCATCTCAGAACCACTGAACTGCCAGGGAAATTTAAACTTCCTTTCTATCAGCTGCCTCACAGTTTCTTCTTCTTGTCACCATTTTTTCATATTGTCTGTTTTGAAATTAAAAAACACTTATTTTTCACGTGTTCTTTGCATTAGGGAAACTAATAGGTACTTTCATTAGACACACGCCACAGAACTATTCAGATTTTTCCTCCAATTTCCCTCCTTTGGCTTATGGCCAGGGTTGTTAAGAAAAAATGTGCAATTCTGGATGCAGCTAGTGCGGTGACGACTCATGAACACTGGGAACCACTCTTGCAAAACTCCCCTTCTTCCCTCTCCAAGACCAAACTTTGGGGTTTGGTTGTTTAAGCTCATTAGTTTCCCAGTTATCACCCATCAACCAAAAGCAGGCAAACTGCTTTCAGTCTGAGCTAATATATTTGGACAACAGATTTGCAGAGCTTCTATGCTGCTTCAGGACAGTATTCCAGATTTCCTTGAAGTCAACTATCTACTTTTGAATTCAAAATCATAGCATTTGTAGAAAAAAAAAAGATGGTGAAAAAGACTCTGAAAAAAATATATTAAATAGCAGCTTTTTGGGGGCGTAAATTTTGATTTTTAAAAATAAATTCTGTTTCTGACCCTGTCTATGCTTCAAACAGGGAGGCTGAAACCACCTAGTGAACTTAATCCTCCTGGGAGGATTCACAGCATCTTGCATGACACCAGGCCAGACTAGGTTTTGTCCTCTAGGCAGGGATCGAATTAAAGGTACGGGTCCCACATCTCAGCGTGGAGGCTTTGCAGAATGCCACAGCACAGAGCACTTAATATGCAAGAGAGGACCACAGCAGAATAGTGAGACCAGGTTATGGGATAGAGTCACCACACATTCTGTGAACTCTGCAGGGTATAAATGAGAACTCACATAAACAAGGAGCACATACAGCCGCTTGGAAAAGTCAGAAGTCAGCCAAAATGGCAAGTTTGTCTAGGAGAGCACACAAAGAGTGGGAGCAGTAAGAGGTACTTCTAGTCTTCTCTTTTATCTGTATACTGCAGGGGATTTTGCAGAGGAAAAAGGTAGCTGAGGCTTTGGCGTGACAGGCAATTATTTTCATGTGAATATGAAAGAAAAGCAAGCTATTGGGAATCATGTTTCATTCTTCAAACCTTGTCACTAGTTTCCAGTAAAGTTTCTGAAAGAGGTTAACAACTTTTAATATATTAAAATATTCACTTCTTTTAATGTAAACAACCTGAAACCCTGGTATTTATTTCTCCAGGCTCCAGTTGTAGAGGGACTTAGTTCAAGTCCGTCCCCTCCCCCTGCCAAGGTCTAAAGTAGATGTGTATTTGTGCTCAGCTAGAGTTAGATGCCTTGCAATAATCCATGCCAGAAAGAATAGCAACCCCATGCGAAATCTGCCTTTATCTGTAATTACCAAAGACGATGAAAGAGATTTGCAGAGGAGGACCTCATCAACTCCTGCCACTCTCAGCAGTTGTCAAAGTTTGAAATGCTTTTCTTAAGAAACAAGTCTCCACATAAGTCAGCAATTATGAGCCAGAGGTGGGTTATTTTTGTGGATGTGAATTTTGATGCAACCGTTCACTACAGGGGTTTGAAAGTTGATGTAATGTTGGACAATCTCCACTCTCCTTTATTTTCACACTCCTTAATAACCACTCTTTTAGGAGAGATTCTGGTTTCTGCACTGTACCTGTGAGGAAAGTATGCTGTGCCTTTCTCCTCCCATGAGGTCTCAGGCATGCTCCATCAGCCCTCCTCCTCCTCTGGTGCCAACAGGCATAAGGCCATGATACACACACACTAACACTGTCTTGTACCTCTCTTTCCTCACCCTGTTGGTCTTACTCCTTTCCCAAATGTTGCACAGTGTTATGAACCCTTCTCAACCTCAATATGATTTCTGTGTTTGTCCTTCTCTGGGGAAAAGAGATTCTCTTTTATTCTTTCAGCATAGCCCTTTTCTCATAAAGTAAATGTGAGGGGAGGCCATGGACACCGAACTGTTATGAAAAAGGAAGATGCATTGGGATTGTATTGACTTTGAGTTCACTTCTTCAAACTGTCTGGTTGGATCTGCCCAACTTCATGTCCACATCATTCAATTGACAAAAAAAAATTTGTTAATAAGCATCTTGCCTGCAGCAGTGGGTTGTGCAGATGCACTGGTATGTTTTGCCATGCAGCTTGGTGTTGCAACTGTAAAAGTCTTTCATTCTTTATGTTTAGGAGACTGTCTCCTACAGACTTCTGCACCTTGTTGAAATAGAGAAATATCAGAAATATTACAGAAATAGTTAACTTTGAGACAAGAAGAATGGGCATGGATAGACAAGCCAACTTTCCCTAGCAAATTTAGTTACAGATCTCATGAATATTTTTTCTGCAGGAGTAAAAAAATAAACAACCAGGAGGCAAAATACCAACTTGAATGACTACACACAGCAAGCTGGCTAAGCAAATAAAAACACGGGTGGCCACCAGACTACTTTTTGTATGAATAATGTTTTCCGCAATCTTGTTATTTGGGAATCATTTATTCTGATGTAAATAATGTATCATACTTAACATGAATGAGCCCACGTTAACCTCATGAAGTTCAGCAAGGCCCTGTGCAAGGTCCTGCACCTGGACTGGGGCAATCCCCAACATCAGTACAGGCTGTGGGATGAATTGACTGAGAGCAGACCTGAGGAGGAGGACTTGGGGATACCGGTGGATGAAAAATTAGATATGAGCCGCCAGTGTGTGCTTGCAGCCCAGAAAGGCAATTTTGTCCTGGGCTGCATAAAAAGAAATGTGGCCAGCAGGGTGAGGGAGGTAGTTCTCCCCCTCTACTCCACTCTGGTGAGATCCCACCTGGAGTACTGCATCCAGCTCTGGGCTCCCCAGTACAAAACAGACATTGACCTGTTAGAGCAGATCCAGAGGAGGGCCACGAAAATGTTCAGAGGGCTGGAACACATCTCCTGTGAAGAAAGGCTGAGAGACTTGGCATTGAAGATGGGTTCACGAGGTGAAAGTCCTGTTTAGCTAGCTTAACTTCCGTTTATGACAAGGTCACCCATCTGCTTGACCAAGGGAAACCAGTAGATGCAGGGTTTTTTGATTTTAGCAAAGCTTTTGATACTGTCTCTCACAGTATACTTCTGGACATAACATCCAGCACACAGCTAGAGAAGTCCATATTACGTTGGGTGAGCCATTGGCTGATGGGTCAGGCTCAAAGAGTTATGGAAAATAAGGGGAAATCAGGCTGGCCTCCAGTCACCAGTGGCGTTCCCCAGGGCTCAATTTGAGGACCAGTACTCTTTAATGTTTTTATAAATCATCTGGATGAAGGAGTTGAATGTACATTAAATAAGTTTGCTGATGATACTAAATTAGGAGGAGCTATGGACTCCCTCAAGGGTAGAGAGGACTTACAGAGAGATGTGGATAGACCAGAGGGCTGGGCAATCACCAACCGCATGAAATTTAACACCACCAAATGGAACATTCTCTACCTGGGACAGGGTAATCCTCATATACATACAACTTGAGGATGAGAGGCTGGAAACCAGCCCTGTGGAAAGAGACCTGGGGGTGTGGGGTGATGACAAGCTGAATATGAGTCAACAGTGTACCCTGGCAGCCAAAAGGGTCAACCGTGTCCTGGGGTGCATCAAACAGAGCATCGCTAGCTGGTCAAGGGAGGTGATTGTCCCACTTTACACTGGACTAGTGTGGCCCCACCTCAGGTACTGTGTGCAGTTTTGGGCACCTCAATATAAGAAGGACGGATGACCACGATGCTGAAATGTCTCGAGGGCAAGACTTATGACGAGTGGCTAAGGTCACTTGGTTTGTTCAGCTTGGAGAAGAGAAGGCAGAGGGGTTACCTCATTGCAGTCTACAACTTCCTCAAGGGAGGCAGCAGAGGGGGAGGTGATCTCCTCTCTCTGGTGACCAGTGATAGGACATGAGGAAATGGAGTGAGGCTGCATCAGAGAAGTTCAGATTGGACATTAGGAAAAGGTTCTTCACTGAGAGGGTGATTGGTCACTGGAACAGGGTTCCCAGGTAAGTGTTCACACCACCAAGCTTGTCAGAGTTTGAGAAGCATCTGCATGATGCTCTTAGTCATATGGTTTAGTTTTAGGTAGTCCTGTGAGGAGCAGGAAGTTGGACTCGATGATCCTTATGGGTCCTTTCCAACTCGAAGTATTCTGTGATTCTCTGGTTCTCTGTTCAGCCTGGAGAAAAAAAGGCTCCAGAGGACCTTACCCCACCCTTTTAATATGTAAAGGGGGCTTATATGAAAGATGGCGAAAGACTTTTTACCAAGGCCTGTACTGACAGGACAAGGGGCNGTTCCCAGGTAAGTGTTCACACCACCAAGCTTGTCAGAGTTTGAGAAGCATCTGCATGATGCTCTTAGTCATATGGTTTAGTTTTAGGTAGTCCTGTGAGGAGCAGGAAGTTGGACTCGATGATCCTTATGGGTGCTTTCCAACTCGAAGTATTCTGTGATTCTCTGGTTCTCTGTTCAGCCTGGAGAAAAAAAGGCTCCAGAGGACCTTACCCCACCCTTTTAATATGTAAAGGGGGCTTATATGAAAGATGGCGAAAGACTTTTTACCAAGGCCTGTACTGACAGGACAAGGGGCAATGATTTTAAACTGAAAGGGGATAGATTTAGCTTAGACATAAGGAAGAGTTTTTTTTACAATGCGGGTGGTGAGGCACTGAAACGAGTTACCCAGGGAAGTGGTGGATGCCCCATCCCTGGAAGTGTTCAAGGTCAGGTTGGACAGGGCTCTGAGCAATCTCATCTAGTGAAAGATAACCCTGCCCCTGTCAGTGGAGTTAGAGTAGATGATCTTTAAAAGTCCTTTCCAACCCAAACCATTCTATGATTCTATGATGAAAAAAACATTGATCCTCATGTATGTGAAAGGGAATGAGTATGGAACTAACAAAAAAGCCATCATACCGAGCTTTACTCTGTGAAGTTCTGCTGTATATCTAGATTAAATCCACTGGAATAAAAAGAGTGGAATATGGCTACACACATATGGAATGTGACTATACATTATCAAAAAGACGGTGTCAGAAAGAAAAAAAAGGAAAAAATGCCTTTATTTAATACTTAGCCTAAACCAAAACCTGACTAACTGTCTAGGAATTTGAAGGGCAAGTAAGCAGTGTTTTTCAAAGATGAAGTCCCTGTCATGGTGATATTAGTACAAAACAACTACTTGTTTCTGGTTACCTGATGCTTGTTGAAGTTGTGTTGAATGCTCCCTACAGAATGCCATCCAATCTCTTCTAAAGTTTTGTTTATACTGTAGGCTATAGTGCAAGAAATAACCAAAGTAACTGAAAGGTAGCTAGCCCAGCTACTGATATACCAAGCTGGCAATTTCTAGCACTCTAGACAAAACAGCATAAAGCCCAGAGAAAGCTAATATATCTATTGGTCTTGCACAGGTAAGCCTTTCCTTCTAAAGATATGATTAGGTTCATGTCACAATTTAATTTTAGGTTTTGGAAGTTTGCTGAGGCGTACAGCTCAGATTTGAGAATTTTGTTGGGAACGTTATACAAACAATGACTAGCTGCAGCTCCAACAGTGCTTCAGCCCACACAAAGCTCTTACTCTGGGTAGCTTCTGCTATCCTTGCAGTTTAAGGTTGGCATTATATTTACTCAAAAGTAAGGCAGACCTTGGACTTTTGCTGTACAAATTGCTGAACAGAATAGAGTTTATTCTAATTTTTACTTTCAAAATCTTTTTTGCATTATTCAAAGCCACTGAATGTTATGTTCTAAGTAACAGCTGGCACTAAATGACAATCCCTAAACTTTCAGTAAAATATGACTGGCTACTCCAATTAAAACAACAAAAATCACATTTGAGAAAAATAAAGGAAAAGAAGTAGAAAAATTTGTCAGAGTGTTTTCAGGCTACTGTTAATTTTCATGCATTTAGTGTCTTATGTTTGTTTGTCACTGCAGTATTTTTTATTTTTTTATTTATCTTTAAAAATGTGTCTTTAGCTTTAGATTTCCACATACAACACATACTGAGGATACACAGAAAGTAATTACAGTTGCAAATGTTTTTCAGTTTCTCACTAGCCAAGAAAGGCAGAAATAAAGCAAGAACTAAAGTGCCTTTCAGCCAGACAATGGCAACAGGTCTCTTCATAGTCCAAGTGGAAAGAAAATACAACACTAAATCTCACCTGGCCTGCCATATCACAAACATAGCTTCTAGAATATATTGCAGGCCCAAAAGTATGGGATCTGGATCCAAGTTTTGCAGCTCGTCTTTACAAAACAAATGTGCTGAACAGGAACCCAAGTTGCCCATGCTTTGAGGAAGTTTGAACCTGAGTCTGAATCACATGTGTTAGTCCAGCTCTGCTGAAATGCTTATGCTTTCTCATGTACAATCTATTGCTTGGGGCTTTAGAGAATCACATCTTAACTTCTTTTTTATAGGTAGCAAGGCTTACAAAAACTCCACATCATGCAAAGACCTGGCTGATTTAATTCTTTTTCATTTAAATCCCAGAACAGGTTTATTGAAAGAATTATGAATATACAAGAGCTCTTCCAGTGAACCTGGACTTACGAACAATATATCATCCAAATGAAGGCTCTACAGGCATTTTTGTTAGGTAGGCTACTTCCCAACAGAGAGACAGATTTATGGAGACCATATCCATCACTCATCTGTAGGTACAGTGCTGACTACCGTTCATTCTGACCCAGATCAGTTTCTCAGCCAAAACAGCAACATAACATCTGTATGGCAACTCTAGCAATGGATTATATGGGAAAACAACACTAGGAAAGTATTTTATATATTTTCAGCTATTTCACTAAGGTGCAGAACATGGAAATTAGGACAGCCAGCACAATGTGACTATTTCTCCAAAGACCACCAGCACTCACTCCACAGATTATAACGCTGATCTGATTGTGTGAAATTTGCAGCTTTTTATAGTATTGACTCAAATTTAAGTTTGTCACTTGCTGATTCTGACATCAGGAAGAGTTAGAACTGTAATCTCTCTCAAAAAATGGAAATGCTTTTCCATCAAATGAAAGAAGGAAATGTTCTTACAATTACAGATTTTACTAATCTCAGAGTAATCAGAACAAAAATTTCCTTTTTAAAATGCTGCTAGATGGCATGGCTTTAACCAGAAGCATCTACAAGCTAAACATAGTCAAAATTTCTTCCAAATGTTTAAAATCACAACATAGCATGGATGATGTCCTTCACAGAGTAAATCAGCTACAATTATCAACTGAAGCAGAAAACAAGCCAGTATATTGAGGTATACTGAAGATCATTTTCAGGAAGTAATACACTAAGCAAGCATACCAATATAGTTTTGATCAGGGTAATGAGAACCATCCTCCAAAATAATTTGTTAGCATAGATGACCTAAGAATTTTATGACATTGACTGTACTCCCATTGAGTGACACTGTATGCTTCATTAGAATGTTATTTACTTCTGTGGATGTGTTCGGCAATTATGATAGCATTTGTGAAAAAATGTTTTGCTTTTCATTCTGCAGACCTTAAGATAGCAAAGTGCTTGTTCTAGAAATCATAAAATCCCACAGTATTTAAAATGATCATTCTGGTCAGGAGCAGTTCATAAAGTGGCACAATTTGCCATATTTAGTAGTGCCAAGATTAGATCAAACTGCATTTATATCATGGCACAATAACTGCAGTAATTTATGTTACCTTCTATCTGATAAAGAAGCAACCCAAAAACTAGAATAACTGTTCCACTGTAGTTTTCACTCAGAAAGTTTAAAGGACATTTTATCAATGTTAGATGTGAATAACTTCAGCTTCTCTTGCAATCTAAGACCCTCAGACAGATGAGTCTGCAACTGTAGCCTGAAACTAGGGGCCACAGCACATGCTTTGACTAAATTCTATATTCAGTTGTGAAGCAGCAACACAACAGTAGACAATGTTTTGGCATCACAGGTATATACAGCTCATACTTTAAATAGTGTTTTTTAAATATGTAGTATTTGATGTATCCCCTTTTCAGTGCTAGTCAGTGTTGATGTAATGTGTTCTTATTCTATGATTTAATTTTAAACTAACTCAAATAACACACATCTTTTCCATCATCATCTGACAGGCACCAAACCATTTGATGATTGATTTGTGAACTCACAATCTCTATGACCAAAATGAGAAAATATTACTCCTTAATGAAATAAATCCAATTTATTTTGGGCTTCTGTCTTATGAAGAATGTCACACAGCATAAAATTGACCTAATTTTAGCTAATTTAGCTAGTTTATTAAACCTAACCTCCAAAGGTATGTCTCGGTGGCTATTCTATGATCAACCAAGTCAAACTGCCATAAAACTGAGAGTCCTTTATGCAGATCTACTGTTTTCATCCTGCAGAATGCAATGGCAGTGGGCTGAACAACCGAACTAGTGAATCACTTACTTCAGCTAGTTTAGCAAGCGTATTTCATACTGGTGGTTCGCTTGCATTACCGAAAGGCAGCCATCAGCTGAAGAAAGGAAGCAAGGTATTTGAAAAAGGGAAAAAATATATTCTAGCAAATAACAGAGCCAGTATGAAGCATCTAAACAAAGCTGGGATTGTGACTGTCTCATGTGTGTTCCCTCTTTTTTTTTCTTTTTTTTTCTTTTTAAAAATCTCTGTCACTTTTATTACCGAGGGAAACTTGCCAGGAAGATGTTCATGTTGACTTCTGCTACTAAACATACATCTCTCATCTAATAGAGGAAAACCTCTATTCAGCAGTTTAAACATGATTTCCCAGAGGTAAGACTGATGATCTCAAATTTTGACCCCTTAACACGGATTCAGTATCCATGGGACTCTATAACCAGCTTAGCACTCTGCTATAAGCTCACACAAACTGTTCCATGCTTCATGCTTTAGCTGGAAACAGCAGCAACAGTAACAGTTTCTAAGCAGACTGAAAAAAAAACTACTTATGTATTACCTGGTAAAATAATTCCCCAAACTCCAGGACATCTTGCTCTTCTGCTACCTACAACCTTACTTTGCTAGAAAGTGACGATGAATTTGGAAACTGATAGGAAAAAAAATGTCAATTATCTTCCTGCCAAGCCTAGAAATAGTAAAACACTATTGACATTACTGCAATACTTGTCAATACGTAAAGTACAATTCCAGAACACAGAATATTTTTAGGACCAGGATGGGTGAACTTAGCATAAGAGAATTTATAATTCTTTTACGATTCAAAAATGTACTCTGATACAAGGAAATTAAATACATGCAAATTCATTTCAGCTATCTAATGAACATTTAGCCATTTATTACTTTGAGTTTGCTTGCATCAATATGCATGCTTATTAATACCTGGATTGAAGGTATGTGAGTACTATCAGTCACTATGCTAGATGACAAACTCAAGCTCTGCTGTGCAATAGACAGACTGCAACAAATAATAGCCAGATTCCAAGGAATATGGCAAAGTGTCTCACCACCTGCTCTGCCTATGTATTTCCAGCATCTTGGTAGCCAAAGTGTCCAATAGCTAACAAATCTTGGTTCTCTGTAGAAGTACAACAGCTGCTAGTTTGGCCTGCAAGGATTGGTCTGTGGTTCTCCTCTCTACAGGTTTTGACCAGTAGTGGTGCTGCATGACAGTTGATGATAGAAAGGAGACAGATGAGGGGTTTATCTTTCCTAAGCTCTGTACCCGTCACCTGTT
>VZSZ01010280.1:209213-246146 GCA_013398815.1 Ibidorhyncha struthersii
AAAAGGAAAAAATGCAGTGGGGGAATACATGCCTTTAAAGCTGCAAGGAGTAAAAGCTGCCATCATTTAAAGTAACATTCCCTCTTAGAAAACGTCTTTTTTCTTGGGCAGAAGTACCCCAGGTTGGTGCTTCTCCAAATGCCAGCGTACTCTAAAGAAGCAAAATGCAGACAGTGATCAAGACTCATTATGCCCTGCTGCTGGTATCAGAAAAGCTTCCTTCCTCCTTTCCTCCATTCTAGGTAGACCTCAGCCTGAGCTTCCCAGGAAACACCCACCACTTTGTCTACACAAAACTCATGATGTCCTGATATCTACACCATCAATGGCAGAAATACCACCTGCAAGCAATTTACTTATCAATGACCTATACAAAACAAAACCTGCTAACAAAATCAGCTTTTTTTTTCCCTCATTACCCTAATACACAGTTAACCTGGGGATGATCCCGAAGCTACCACCTGACACAGCAGCACCAGAGGAAATGGGCATGAGGACTCCCAAAGAGTTTTCTAATGAGAAAGAGAAGGAACACCTTGTGCTTTTGGACAAGAAAGCAAGAAGGATCACATGCACAAAGTGAAATCACTGTAGGTGGATAGGGTACTCTGGAGGAGATGCTTACAAAAGGAAAAAAAAGCTTTAAACTATGAGCTGAACAAAGGACTTATTATAAACAAAGATAATCTGACATTATCAAGTAAGACTAAAAGAGCTAGGTATCCAATTTTATTCTTCAGAGTCCAGCTTCAGTGTTTGACAGTAATTTCTGAATTTATTAAAGAGCTGTCAGGCATTCATGTTATATTTAGACTATGAAGTGAGTAACAGGTCTTTCCTACCCTCTCCACTAACACACAGCACACAGAAATCACTTAAACTATCTGCAATATGTAAAAAACACAACAAGTGTCATACATCCTTAAATCACAACAGCTGCCTGACCATCCAGGAGCTGCATCCCTGATGAGACCCATGTTTCTTCTAAGAGCATGTGCATACATGTCTGTGGGTGTACAGAGGGAGACACACAAAAAGTAGCAAGACCTCTGTTCATATCCTGAGACCTACAAGGGGAGTGCAGCCTTAAGAAAATAAATCTTAACTCACATACTGGAATTGAATTTAAAATTTTGTTTGGAACTGTGCTATCCCTACAGAATCCATAAATGCAGATCATGTTGTCTAATTGCTCCTGTTTCTGAGAGTTCCAGTCTTCCTCCTCATTCAGTAAAACACTGCTAAAATTATATTTTTGAAGCACCCCGTGTGTTCCTGAGATTAAACAGCAACATATATAGTGAAAAGCACAGTTAACCTCTTGTTGGACTAAGGCACTGATGCAGACTTTAAGCCACAGTTATTTCCCAGATGATATGCACCGCTGGGTTTGGTTAAGAAATTTAAATCATCTGGTTCTTATCATATCCCCACTGTTTAGGGGTATGATGAACTGTTAGTGACAACATGCAAGGCTCCTCCGAGGCCATTGCCTAAACTTGTGTTTTGCTACTGTGAAAATGATATTAGAGACAGAAAACCAGTATTTTTCCTTATTATATGGTCTTTCTGCCCTCTCTTTTCAGACGTCCAAGCGCATCCCTGTATGAATTCTTGCCAAGTGATACATTCTCCCTCTTTCAGTAATCCTTGATCACCCTTTGATGTTAGTTTGTCACTGACGTCAAATAAATACTTCACACAGTACTGAAATGCTGTCTGTAGTGAACCAGGAAGAAACTGCTCTCAGCAGTTACCTAGGTGTTTAACAGCAGGAGACAAGGCCAGTGACCTCATCTCTTTTTAAGAAACATATATTTCAAAATTTTCAACCAATGTAAATATATGGTTTACAAGATTTCATTTGCACAATGTTGTGTATCTTTGTTGCATTCCATCCAAGGTAACAGCTGGATTACAGCTCAGATGGGAAACTGCTTGGAAATCTCTGGCTTTTGAAGGAAGGCAAGGCAGAACAAAATCACAGCCAGCTGAATTAATATTGGTAATTACTGTCAAACAAAATGTTAACATGCATTCCTGACTATCTGTTGAAACTTTTCAGAACGATTATATTGGAAATATTGTAAGTAAAATATTCTGATATGTCCAGTTTGCAATGCACAAACCCCATGTTTAATGTATCTAGGCAAAGAGTTGCACATCACTTTAAACAGTACCGTACAACCAAAGCACATCCACTCTTCCAGAATAACTGTACCATACTGAAGAAAGGGCTTATTAAAGTAAGCCTTATCCTTGAGAGGAGCGTAATTCCCTGGAAGCACTAGGATTCCCCATGACAATAGTTGTTCTCCAGCTCCAAGAGCAGGTGTCTGCTCATTTCACACGCCTTGTGAAAGCAGACTTCCCCAAGCCAGCCTTAGCAATATATCCAAGGTCTTAATGGGAATGAATGCCAACCTATTTTCTTTTCCCAAGGGGTCTGCTTTAGGGCCAGAATGGATGAACACTGTGTAGTCGTGTTGTAGATAGCTTGCCTTCCTGTTATCCAGACTGTATCCCACGTAAAGGTGAAGAGACAACTTCAGCCACCACGTCTGCCACCCAGCCGCCTTCCAGAAGGATGGCACAAGCCAGAAAATCCTGCCTACCTGACGTTCTTACCAAAGTAATGGGAGTTCTGTTCTCAGAGAAGTTAAAAGAAGATGAAGAGAGAAAATGCCCAAGAAGATAAAGAGTTTATGCCCAAACTGCCAGAGCTGTTTACTGCACATGAGATGCTGAGTGACCACAGGTGCAATTGCTCTCACGATGATTGCTCCCAGATGCAGGCTGCTCCCTATGGCCAAACCAAAAGGATGACTACAGAACTTTTCAAACTACTGCTAAAACACTGTTTTATCCGGCAAACAACCTGGAAAGTAAAGTAGCTGCAGTGAGCGTCAGACATCTTGAGGTGGAAGTGGCTATACCTTGTACACTTGCTTCCTGTCTTCCCAGAGAGCAGCAGCTCCCTCCTACTGGGTGTGGGGCTGTGAGCCGAACAGTATCAGCCCACTTGCCTCAGGCTTTCACAGTCTTGGAAATTAACTGAGGAATTTTTGCCTCTTTTGCACTTGCAAGACCAGGCAAAAGGCCTGCGAGGGGATCAAGAGAGTATTTCCTATGGAAAACCCCTGGCAGAGGGAACCCTTGATCTGAGTGACTCAATGCCCCAAGGAAGGCACTGGCACAGAAGCACACACGTGTGAGGGTATATAGTGTACTTTGGGTAATTACTTTATGCTGAGACTTTGCTAGTGCAGATAAACGGGCCAGGATTTATTTTTTCATTTCAGCCTCTTAAAAAGGAATAAACAAAAGAGTCAAAATCTCCTTCTGGGTAGTTTTTAATTTATTCATTCTTCAGGATCAAAATCATCCATCACTTAAAAGAAATAGGGGAAGACACCTTGATGAGATGGAGAGAAGAGGAAATCTCACTGAGACCCTCTGGCAGTTTTTCAATGCTTATTCTACTCCTGTGAGCCCAGACAAGGGGAAGATCAATAGGTGGACAATTTTAATTCACCCTGAAGGAAGACACCTGATACACATACAGATAGTTCAGTTCCCAGGGACGTAAGTAAAAATTTGCTGTGTTAGTCCTTTTCGGTGCTGCATTCATTTTTGTCTTCTTTTACTCTTAACAACACAGTCATGCAAGGCAGGGTCAGAAAAAGGGAAATTATGGTATCCTTTCCTTTTGCACAGGAAAGAAAAGGTTCATCAAGGGGGAAATAACCCCTCCTCCCTTCCTAGCGATATATGACCTGATATGGTTATTGCACAAGTAGTAAGGACAAAGTTATCATACTGAACCCTGTTGTCCCGAGAACAATGTCTGTAGTCTCAGTGTTGTACACATTTGCATGCTCTGACAGTCATTAGCTCCGTGCATCTGAAGGATGAAAACATTGCCAGTGCTTTCCCCATAGTCCCATGGGATTCTTCCTGCTGTGAAGCAAGTCATATAGCTGCATATCTCAAGTCTCTTAAAACTTATAATACAAAGTAGACAGCTTCTAGTCTGCAACCAAACAGGGAAGAAATGATAAACAGCCATCTCAGGACTTTAGGAGCTAAACAGCCATTCCCAAACCTGGACTGGAAGTTGCATCCCAGGAGAAATGTGCCAAACGTGAGCTCATTTCTTCTCCTAAAAGGGCAGCAGCCAGCTGGAGGGGGGGAGGTTGCTGGCAGAGGATGGAGCTGACACTATATCACTTCAACACGCTGCACGCTGTGCTCCCTATAACATTTTATAACAGTGCCTTATAAAACTCAGATCAGTCCTATCTCTCACTCCACTTACCCATATGAAAATATACACCAGGAGAGCAATGTGAATACAAGAGCTTGCTTTCTTGCTCTCACAGACCCAAGTTATGACACCCTGATGTATTTAAATCCTGCTGTGCTGGTGTAAACACTAAGCATGGGTGATCCAATACAGAGCAGGTCCAAGCTGGCTCAGTCTCAGACTTGTCGCCTAATTGACTCAGAGGGTTTTCAAGGCTAGTACTGGTTCAGATGCAGGATGGGTGAAATCACTTTCCAGAATTCGGAACCCACCCAACAGCATGGGTTCAAAAGTGCATCTTGCACTTGAGGACTTACGGTTTGCCTTCCACGTAGCAAGAACTGCGGGTGGGGAAAGAGCCCACAGAGGCGCACAGAAAGGAGAAGAGGGGAAAAGCCCACAGGGGTGCACAGAAAGGAAAAGACAGAAAAGTAAAATTGTTATCTGTGACAAGCCCTATTGTATGCCGAGTGTTTTCTAAGTGGCAAGAATTGAAAGCTGTGTGCTGAGTTGTGTGCTGACTGGGCTGTGTTCATCAGCTTCAAGAAAAAATGGTCAACATATGGCTGACACTCCCAGGTCCACAGGTGAACCCCTGTCTCCCCGAAAGAGGCAGGGTAATACAGTGAAGAAGTGTATATTAGCCATTTTCCCTTGCTTTAGTAAAGTGACCTTAAGATTCAGATACTGACACAGCCTAACTCTCTCTAAAGGTCATGACATCCAACAGTGAGTCCTCTTATGTGCACCAAAGCCCATGTGGACTGGATTTAGAAACTCTGGTTCTGAAAGTCTGAGATAGAAGACGTTGTCACATCAGCATAGATTTTAATGGGCTCGCCAGGCCTGGGATGGCTCAGCCTCCTCTGGAGCAGTTCAGAGCATTAAGACAAGGTGCCACAGGTTGCAACAGGAAGATGGCACTCTCTGGTCACAAGACATTTCAGAGAAGGGAGGAGAGCTTTCCAAAGATTTGTGTAATTTCAGATAAACATCCGCAATTATGAGGTTCACTGAAAATAAATGAAGCTGCCTATTCTTCTGATGGTCTGCCATCTCCCTCAGTTACCTCATGGAGCTGTGTATGTGTTTATTTTAACAACAAGGGGCCATATAAAGGGTTGAAACATTAAGCCTTGGTGGAGGCAGGAAAATTGAAAGGGAAATATTTATGTAAAAAATAGGGGGGAAAGAGAGAGAAAGAGGAGAAGAGAGGAAGAGAGAAAGGGAGGGAGGAAGAAAACAAGAAAGAAAGGAAGGAAGAAAGGGGGAGGAAGGGAAGAAGGAGAAATAAAGAAAGACAGCTCAAGATCCCAGGTTACAATAAAATAACGGGAAGACATGAAAAAAATGCTTATGTGACCCTTAGGAATTAAGTATAAACCTCAGAGTTTATCTAACATATTTATTTTCCCCTTAATCACCAAGTAATTGATCTCAAATTAATCAATATGTTTCTTTAAAGGAAAATACACTAAAGTTGTTGACAGTTTGCAGTACCAAGGTGGAGGAGTTTTCTAGGAGTACCAGATTTTTTTTTTTTCATTACTTTGCATTGAATTACAAAGATGGAAGGACCTAAACACTAAACACACTAAACACCTAAACACATAAACACATATCAGGATATAAGATGCTGCTACTCTCATGCTGCCCTCTAATATCACATATGATGAAAACATTTATGTTTCCGTTACTCTCACCAAACAGAAGGAAAGACACATCCACACTTTGGAGCCAGTACGCTGCACAGAAAGGGTATGCATTCCTCTCCATGCCAGTCTTCACTCCGGTAAGATGTGATAATGCACTCACTCCCACTTGCCCTGGTGCTCACCAGCACTGATGGGTGACTGAGCATATCGGAAAATGACGTGACTGCTAAAGTTCTGAATAGCAATGCAGAGTCTTACAATTCAAGCTGTGGCAGCTCACGTTTTTAGTTTCAGAGATTTCTGTCGAATTGCTTCCCTCTCTCCTTCAGCTAATTCAGATCTTTCATCTTTAAAACATGGCCCTGGCTAGACCTTTAAGGAACATACCGTCGATACAACAGTGACTTGAAAATCCCCCACTCTGTCTTTTAAAAGTTACAGGGACTATGAAAATGTCATATCCAAAACACATTTACAATCATAATCCATCCACATACCAAAATGAAAAAAGAAAAGACAGCCCTGGGCCTGTTAAGGGCAGTTATATTTGCCCTCAACAACAGATGCTTTTAACAGTCCAGGCAGAGAGAAATACACGGATTTAAATAAGCCAGTAAGTAAGTAAATAAATAAATAATCCACCAATCTGATGCAAGCACCAGAACGGTAGGAGACCTTATTGCTTCCTTTATTCCCTTTCATTTCTGGGTCTGTTGATAGAGGGCAGAATCTGAACAACACAATAGCAAACTTCAAACAGGGACTGAGAAGGCTAGAAGAGGAAATTCGACACCCCTACAGTGCATTCATATGGAAACAAAATGAGTTATATTTATTTTATGGGACAGTTTGCATTTATTATAAGTTGCATATAATTTCCTGTCTCATTTCTTGAGCACTCTTGGAATTTATTTCAGGATGTCTTACGTTATCACACACCCCCTTCCCTCCACCCTGACACCCTCTCTGCTGAACTTGCTTTACAAGAAGTCCCTGAAATGCAGAAATCCCAGGGCAACCTCTAAAGCGTTGAAACTTTGGAAGATATTCCTTAAATGCAGTGAAGACAAAAATTGAAAAAATGTGAAAATTAATGTACTGTAGAATCAGTGAACAGACCATTTATTTCTCTACACAAGTAGAAGGACTGGTCCTATAAGTAGTGTCCAGATAATTCACAAGTGGCAAAACTACTAAGATTTCTACATCTGCTTGTCTTGGAAGCAGATTAAATCTCACAGGTACACACACTACTTTCCCTCCCCCACTCACCTGTCTATACTGCCTTCCAATTTCACCACAACATAAGCTACTTTTACAGGAAATTTGGAAAAGTGGGGTTCTGGCAGCAAAAACAATAATAAAAAAATGGTCATATGTCCAATTAAATTCTAATCGGGGTACCTAAGGGGAGAAAAAAAGAAAAAAAGCTAGAAATGCACCTGGAGATAGTAATCCCTGATACGGTAGCATCCCACTGTCAGTGACACAGAGAGAAGGTCCTGGCCTACAGTGGTTTTCAGTGTGCACACTCAGATTCAGGCCATAACAAACCCACAACGCCCAGCAAAGGTGTTCTCCTGAAAATAAGATAAATTGGCCACTCAGAGCTTTCAGAAGAAAATTCTAATGACCAACGCTTTTTGGAGGTATTTTAATTGCTCCTGTGCATGACATCTAAATACCACATGTAAAAGCTCAAAATAAAAACAGTTATTAAATGAAAAGGCTTTAGTATAAAATCTAAGAAGGTAGAATTCAATATAGCTCTATTGCAGTTCATAGAAGCAAATCAACTTACATAGATGAGAAGCTTGCTCTCAAATCTCAGCTAATACTATGGTTATGAGCCATTATATTTGTATTAAGAGTTAGTATTCTGAGAATAGTATTTACCGCTTCATAAAAGTAGGGCAAAAACTTTTAAGACTCATGACCCTATCCAATTGTGGGAGAGCCTTCAACAGAGATAGGGAAGATGCTGCATGCAATTATCTTGAAAGACAAATTAAACATTTGAGAATGGCATCTTTAAAACCATGATACCAACCTTTATATCTTTCTAGTATCTATAATCCCCAATAGACAACCCTCTCTCTGTGTCCTTTTTGCATAAGGAAAAATTTTGGCTGATTAAAAAAATAGGTCTGAATATGTACAGTGAATGTTAGTGTACATGATAGCAAATCTCAGACCTGTGATGAAATGTTTTACATTCCCTGAGATAGAAGGACATCTAAATAATTGGTTTGCACTAAGTGCTGACTATTATTGGTCTGTGTTCAACACTATGCAGGGTTAAGGACGTCGAGAACATTTTCCATCACTCCATGAAATGTGTATCTCTTGCTTACTTCCTCCATGTTGCCTGAATGTACATTTGAGGGCTAGAGGATAGCCTTGAATAACCAAAGCTGGTCAGCCAGTTTAAGACAAACCTACTGTCCATCGACTGACATGAAAAGATGGAGATGTCAAAATCAAAAGTTAGCCATTCCTGTACATCAGTTAGGAAGAAGTTGTGGTTCGTACCAGATATTCTGATGGAATTCAACATTTCCTGCCAGCTTATGATGAGTTGCTGTCTACCAGATGAGAAGACCTCTTTTGTATCTGTCCTTGGCTTGGGCTGGAAAAAGTAATTTCTTTCTTCTTTTCCCGCTTCCCATCCTGACACCGTAGCATCTGGTGGTTGATGTGTTTTCACTAGTTTTTCACTACCTTCAGCTTTCTGATTGTTTCTATACGGATGCCCTATACGGATGATTGCTTTCTTTCCTTGTACAAGAGAACACATGCCTCCACAGCAACAGACTGCAATTTCCCATTTTTTTCCATGTAATTGTTGCCCCTACAGCTCTGACTTTTCTTACAAACTTAAGAAAATAGCTACAAAAAGCAATAGGAATAACAGTGACGTCTGCAGATTTGACAAGACAACACTGTAACGGAAACCATGAGGTTATATTTGGATGGCTAACAACACAGTTATAAGGGATTCAGTTTTTGTTTGCTTCAGTGAAAATTAAGTCATGAAGAGATTGATAGCCCTCTCCTAAAGAATTTTTTGTCTAGGCATGTGGACTACTCAGACTTTACATTAATTCATGAACATTCTGAGCATATGAGTTCGTCCAGCTGACAAATCCGTGACTACAGGTGACCATATTCCAATCTTCAGACTCTCCACAGTGTTCAATTTCATAGTTTCTTTTATTATTCTTTTCCAGATCTATGAATCTAGCAAAAGTCATTAAAACAAAACATATTTAACTTTACTGACACTGGTGAAGCAGACCAATAGTTCAACATCCTACATTAAGTACTGACTTCCATTCACTGAAGTCCAAAAGAAAAAACTTCCATCACACAACCTTAGTTCAGCTCATGCAAACCTTTGTGCTTGGCAGAAAAAGAGTAAATAAATGCTATACTTCAAAAAATATTTGAAGAAAGAGGTCAATAAAATAAGTCCAAACACAAAATTCTAGAGTAATGTAGGAAGAAAGTGGTAAGTATACATACTTAGTAGTTTCTAGACCTTCACATAAAAAAATGTTGTTTTATAGACATGAGATATTGGGAGTATAGCAGCACTGGCCACAGACTACAATGGCGACAAATTTTGCACTCCTTCACATGAATAAATCTTAGTTTTGTATAGCTGAACTCTGTATTTCAGCGCATCCTTACCTAAATGATGTTATTAAATGCCAGTTTGCACACATACATTACTACGCATGAAAATCTATGTGCGCACTTTGGACCCTGTCCTGGAAAAATCCCCCTCTATGCAGCTAGAATTGTAGAAATAGAAGAGTAGACATACAACAGTAGGTAGACCTATCTACACATGAAAGGAAAAGCTGTCAAGCTTTGTACATTTAGATGTAAACAAGAAATATTATATTCATTCCACTGGCTAATTGTGCTTGTGGTCATCCAAGACAGACCCAGTTAGATAATAGGGGAATGTAATGCCAAAGAGCCTGGAAGGAACAGACTATTGTATTTGACTATTTTCCATGTACAAATTAGCACAGCAAAAAAAGAAATCCTGCATAAAAACACATGTACTTTATTACAGTTCCTAGTGTTACTTCTGTGAGTACCACAACAGCAACGAAGAGAGCTAAAAAAAGCTGCTGAAAAGATGCAAACAACAAATGCAAATGTAGTTAAATGCCATTCTGACATGAAGTGATTTGACTTCAAGTTTGGATGAACACATGGCTGCTTATGGTTTTGGCCACATTTCCTTTGAGTTAGACAACTGTGATTTGTTTGTGTTAGGCTTTTATTTTTAAACCAATAGAAAGGGAAATCTTCAGAACAGAATGCCTGCTTTCTTTTGTTTCTTTTGAAAGTGGTGTGCTAATATTTCCTTAACAGGCAAAAGTTCACAGAGCAATGAGCAAAATTCTCCAAATACCTGGTCTTACTCTGGAAAGAGAGAAACTGTCTTTACCATTTACTTTCAGTCTGACATTACTTTTTCAAGACTGGTGTCTAGTGTTGTGGCTCAGATTCACAAAAGTATGAAAATACCCAATTCCCATTTATACCAGGGAAAGTGGACGTCTGAGTATGGAGCAAGTTCTAGGGCAGTTAATAAATAAACTACCAACCCCCACAGACCTTAGTCAAGCACCATTCAACTGAAAATGAATACAATTTCTTCTGAAGAATGTTAAGAACCCTAATGGAGTAGCTCTCCAGGCAGTCTACCCTGAAGTAGACTATACCTTCTGGCTATCAAGGGGAACAAAAGGTTATTGCTGATACTACCTGTGGGCTTGTCTGTCCCCTCAGCATAGTGTGCACATAGGCTGTGCAAGTGTCCGGGCTATGCAACCTCCTTACTGAGGCAAGGATGCCGAACAAAGGCTTTAGGTGCTACTTCGCTCTACAGCGTCTTACTGGAAATATAGGAACATGTGATAAGTTATTGTAAGACTAATCTTGCAAGCATTTGTTACCTAGCCTTAGTGATTACAACTGTGAGCTTCTGCTGATGTTACTAGAGTGCAACATGACTAGAGGCTGCTTGTGTTGCTCAGTGTGGGCAAGACAGGTGTTTTAGAGAGATACAAGGTGAAACACATAAATCCAAATGCTGATGGTCATAGTTTTCAAATTCATTCCACCTACTTGACTAAAAGCCAAAACCTATTAGGCTAATAGGCCTGATCCAATGCCTCGTTTTCTTCTCAAAAATATCCATGAGCTTTCTATGATGCCCTATGTGAACTCATGCTGCAATAAACTACAGTAGTAATATGTATACCAAGGTATCCCACCACTTATCTCGAGCTCTATCCAAGCTGTAAGTGGAATTCTTGCATGTTTACCTAATCTCCTGCTGAAAGCAAGTGAGAGATTTTCCTGAATATGGAAGGAGCAGAAGAATGGCCTGATTCAAAAAAGAAAGTTAAGCTTGCTTCACATCACTATTCTTAAGGCACAAAGAGATTTGGTGGGAGGTGGGAGGGAAATCTCTTGAGGCACGGTAAGTCATACAAATACAAACTAGTGTAGTATGGAATATAATGCATAATAGTTGGCAGCAGAATGCACTATTTATTTTCATGAATTAGGGACTAAGAACTTAATTCACAAGCAGCAGAGTGAAGTACAAATGTTATGAGTATGAACTTAACATGGGGCCAAATCCTACAGTCCTTACACAGTCTTGTTGAGTCATATCTCCTCTTGATCTTCCCTAAATTAGTACTGCACAATTGGCTCATAATATATTACCGTCATCAGATTATAAACTTCTCATTTTCTTAAATGAAGGAGAATCTAGGCTGAATTTATGCTGTTTTGTGTGAATCCAGTATTTTAAATGGAGAATTCAGTATTTTAAATGGAAAATAGATCTTTATACAAAATAAGAAATTTAGGTCAGTCCAGATAGCATTCTTATTTCTAGTGATTAATTAGTATTTGGTGATTCTATAGCCAAAAAGTTTTTTTAAAAAATCATACAATAATTTTTAATAAGAATTTGAAATAGTGTTATCCCACTGTTTAAGTCCCCATGTGGCTACTAAAAATGTGTTAAGATTAGTTTACAATTATTACCATAGATTGTTTTACGCAAATAATTAAGAAGATGCAAGCTGCTATGAAGCTCATATATTTCTTTAAGATTCTTTACTATTTCTATTTGAATGACTACATTCAGTCAAATCTTCAGAAAAAGACAACACATATGTATGCCAAGACGACTATAGTATCAAAAGTGTGTGCACATTAATATTCTTACTGCAGATTTTCAAATAGCAAACATACAGCACATACTTATAAAATTAAGTATGAGTCGAAGTGGAACATTTAATCTCAAACAGTAGAGCTACAGTGTTCAGCTGTGAAGCATCCTATCATGATAATCAGGGGAAGTATGCGAGAAAATCATATAGTAATGATCAGCTTTATAGCCCTGAAGTATACCAGATATCACATAACATATCTTCCAAAAGTTGCTATAAACTTTGCTCTGTAATGAGTTACAGCAGTAATGAGAGCTCATTTAAGCTGGCTGCAGGAAAAAGTTCAGTACATGCTGTACCTGGTGTCTCTGTGTATGCACAACTGAAACATATTTTTTCTTTTCTGTTTTAGGAAGGAAGAAAACTCCAGGAACATTACAGCTTGATATAGTCTGATTTAAAAGAGGGTAGAAACAGCTCTTCTCTAAATCCCAAGCAGTTAAATCACCATTCAGAGGTCATTGCTCTCCAAGTTTATAACAGTGATGCCAACACCAACTTCTTGGTTCTACCTGCAGCAACCCACAACATCAAGACTCCAAGCCTGCCACGCTTTAGAGAGGATAAGATTTACACGGTTTGTTCGAAACAAACTCTCTTTAACTGCGATCTTAAAGATTAAAGACATACCCACCCACATACATACACACAGATAGATACAGTAGCAGATACAAGCGGTACCTATTTGCAGGAAAGAAATGGCATTTACCAGGAGGAGGGAAGCCAGAAGCAGAGTGCCAGCAGTGGCCCAGCGGCAGCCCTCCATGGTCGGGTCCCTGCCGGACCTGCTGGGGTCGGACACCGCTCAGGCTGCGAAGGCGCTCGGCTGCCTGCTGTCACCTCCAGCGCCGGGGCGAACCTTCAGCCCTGCTTCTCCGCCTCCATCAGCCCTGCTCACGTTTCCTGACCCAGGCGTGGGTGGGTNGCGTAACTGTGAAAGACAGAGGGGAAGAAAACAGAGAGAGAGAGAGAGAGGGAGAGGAGGAGGAGGAGGAGGAGAAGGAGGAGGAGAAGAAGAGAGGGGGAATGGCACAGCTGAAGGGAGTGCTCTCTGCCTTCAGCTAGCCGTCCTCCAGGAGCTCTCTGCTCCACCACTTGCCGTGAGCTGTTCACGCTCATTGCTAGGTCGGTAGCTCTCCTCCTGAGCGTGCATTGTTCTGGACAGGAGGGAAACTTAATCTGTGTCAATACATAATGTATGCCATAGAAGGCTCCAATCGGCAAATGCTGAAATCCTCCAGGGATAATGTATGTTTTACTAAAGCCTTGTATTCTCTACGGAAGAATGTTCTCTGGAAGGCTTTTACACCTTTTCTTCAGCAATAAGGGCGTCTGACTCTGCTCCCAGATTGTAAAGCAGGGATGTTTCTAACAGAACTGAGTGAAAGTCTTTCTGTCACTACTTTTTTTCTTTAGGGGAGAAATTTAAAAACTACCCTCTTGTGCATTAGAAGGAAAGTGAGCTTATGGGAGGAAGAATTTTGCACAGAAAGGTGAAGATCCACACACCTCAGGAAAGCTGGGAACTCAACTCTTTAAGTATTCATTTGACAGGCAGAAGTTTCAAATCACTGCTTTCACTCTGCTCAAAATTCATTCAGTTTGCATGCCTATGCCCCTGCATTGCCTGAAGTCTCCAGAGTCTCCAACTCTTTTTTTTTTTTTTTCTTTTTGTCTGTTTGTTTTATTTTCTGAAACAGAAATTGCAAACTGGATCCAATAACTCTTTCTCAACACAGTAGGCATTCTCCCACAAGGGGCTGAGCTGGACATCTCTTGCAGTCTCAACATTATGGTCCTGCAGGACATGCTACATCCAGATGGGCTTGTAGAAAGCCCTGTCTTCCCTTTGCTCTTGACTGTGGTACCTCAGTAAGCTGACATGATGAAGGAGAAAAGTAGAGGTACATGTGTGTTAGGTGTGGAGAACAGTATGCTGGCAATAAGCCTGAAAGGTGACAGAAGTCAGAATCTAGCAGAGCAAAGGGAAGCTCTGCCATGGGCACCAGGACTGGGGACAGAAAGAAAAAAGGAGCAAGTGTAGACCACAGAACATTTAAGTGAACTGCACATCAGTAGAAATGAAAAACAGCCTGGAGGAAAAGCTGGATGAGCAGATGGAGAGTGATAGAGAGTTTGCAAGAGGAAAGGAAGAGGGGGGTGAAAAGTTACAGATGTTAAGAAGTCACAGAGGAGAAAAGAAGAAGGTCTGGCTTGGCATAACAGGAACAGGAACATTAAACACTGCAGACATCTGAAGGCCAAAACAGAAAAGAGATAAACTAGACAGAGCTGGGCTTGGGAAATTAGGCTGAAAAGAGATATTTGGAACAAGAAACTAAAGTAATTAGGAACAGTGGGGAAAACAGATTTCAGCTTGCACTGGCCAGCAGTAGCGTGGTTGGGGACCTTCGGACTTGGTGGGCAAGGAAACAGGACCAGGAATACTGAAAAGGCTCAGTGGGAAAGGGCTACGGTGGAAAACCAGCTAGGTGGACTGAATGTAGGAGGGGGGAGAAAAGGCCTAAAATGGGTACTAAGATTCCTATACCACCAGTGAGTCCGTTATGTGTTCAAATTCCCTCACACAGCAACTTCAGAGACCACTTCCTGGAGGAGAGGGGAGGGATGGACCACTTTGCACCACTCTCCTTCTCAGAAGTGAGGAAACCACTATAGGATGACACCATGGCAGAATTTGTGATTTCTTATATTGCCCTTGAAAACTCAGGAAACTAAACATATAAATCTACTAGAAGTCTAGTGTACCTTTTATAAATAACACTACCACCACCACTACACAAAGGCCCAAATCATTTGCTTCACCAGCAGTGTCAACACACACTGGAGAGTTGCACAAAAGGATTTTTGCCATACTTGTCCTGGCCACTGCTGTTTTCTCCTGTACTCTGCTCCTTTGCCCTGAGAAGGTTAACGTTGTAGGACAAGTACTTATGGATAGCCCCTGGAATTCCTGTACACAAAATTCTCAACGCCAAATTTTTATGTTACACAGCAAGGTTTGTAATATTGCATAGATTAAATGATGACTGCTTTTTTTTTTTAAGAACCAAACTGCTGCAGTTACGATTACATGGTTTACAATGGATGAAACAACTGAGAAGGACGTGTTAATAACCATGTTTGTCTTTTTCTTTTTTTTTTTTCTTTCTCTTAGCCCAACTTTGAACTGGAGATGTTGCACTAACACTACATAAGCCCATTTCAGAATTCCTGATTTTGGACATTTCTTTGGACATCCAACTTTGGAAAAGGTGGGTTTTTTAAAAGGAAGTTTTGGAGATTCTTCTTATCAGTACAGAAGTCTCAATAGGCAACTAAATCATCTGATCTGGAGTACCTGGATTATACTTGGATTCCATGTATTCTGCCATTGTTCTGTTCACGGACCTTCCATTGCAGCTGATGGGAATTTTGTATGGAGAATGATGGCAAGAGGAGGAAGTTAGTCACAGAATAGAATCATAGAATCATAGACTCATTTAGGTTGGAAAAGACCTTTACGATCATCAAGCCCAACAGTAAGCCTACCTGCCAATTCCACCACTAAACCATGTCCCTAAGCACCACAGCTACGCAGCGGATTTTAAATATCTCCAGGAATGGTGACTCAACCACTTCCCTGGGCAGCCTGTTCCAATGCTTGACAACCCTTTCGATAAAGAAAGTTTTCCTAATATCCAATCTAAACCTCCCCTGGTGCAACTTGAGGCCATTTCCTCTCATCCTATCACTTGCTATTTGGGAGAAGAGACTGACCCCACCTCGCTACAACCTTCTTTCAGGTAGCTGCAGCGAGTGATAAGGTCTCCCCTCAGCCTCCTTTTCTCCAGACTAAACAATCCCAGTTCCCTCAGCTGCTTCTCATATGACCTTTCTCTAGAACCTTCACCAGCTTCGTTGCTCTTCTTTGGATGTGCCCCAGCACCTCAATGTCTTCCTTTTAGTGAGTTGAAGATCTTGTAGTAATGTTACCTAATTACGTGGCCTGCAATGTTCAGACATGTTGAAAAGGTGATTTAGCCATAAAGAGCTTTGTTTGCTCAAGATATATGTTTAATCAGTAGCAGAGCAGCAAGATGTTCATAATAGCATTATGACAGATAATATTTTGTTGCATATTTAAAATTCAGACCAGATTCTAAAATGCAGCTTGAATTTTGTTTTCACAACAAACTCATGCAAACCCCATAATTTTTTCATAAAACCACATGAATGTCATACTTTCAACAGTTTGGCTTTCAGTTTTCTGCACATATTTGAACCTAGAAATCAAAGCGAAATTCAAGGAATGGAAACTCACATGAATCAAGTCCAAAGGAAAGGTCTACTCAAATTCTTGCATATAGCTTTAATGAGGAGTCATGCCCAATATCTGCCAATTTCTACAGAGCAGTGTTCCCTCTACCTAAAGTCTCATTTGAATTATTTCTAACTGAAAAAAAAAAAAAGAACTGAAAAAGAAGTGTAGATTTACTGAAAAATTACTTTAAAGCATGAAGTACCTGGAAGTGTTCTGGAGCTGAGCATCTCCATATCCTGCTGTTCAGGTCCAGGGTTTTGTTATGCTGCATATATGCATTTTGTATGGAGTTCATTTATTTGTCTTGCTGAAAGGTCATCTAGATATGTAACAGTAGTTTGGGGGTGCGGGTATTTCTTTTTGCGTTGCGTATAATAACTCAAAAATAGAGCTTATGGTAAGAAGGAAAATATGCCCTAAACAAGGTAATGTTGCCTGGAAGGTGCAAAGCATTATCCGTGTTCAACTTCAAACTCTCTCTCTCATGTCCCCTAAATGAATGCAAGATTTCAGAGCAATAAAGGACTTCTACCTGCAGAAAAGAAATTGCTGAAACCTCAAAGGATGTGTTAGCCAATGTGGATGGTGCATACTGTGCCCAGCACTTTGTTTCACTGGTAAGACAGAGGTTGTTCTCAGCAAAATCTTAGTGCTACAGATGAAGTCCTGAGTCCTTTAAGATCATTTGCAAAATTGATACTGGAGATTGGTGAATCCAGGACTGCATTCAGTATCACTTTCTGAGTATACATATGCAAATATGTCACATCCAAACCCTGATATTAGAAACGTAAGCCCTTCACTGTCTTAGGGGAGAGTGAATGCACAAATACACGCTACTCCATGTCCTGAAAATTACCGCTTCCACTTTCTGAACTGGTCTTTAATTCCAGTTCTCATTCACCTCTGCCAGGTGTTCAAATTAAATAGGTTTGCATCTGTTTGTGAGAAGCAGAGCTTGTTATTGGCACCATACACCTATGGCAGATTACATGAAATGAAGGTAGAGGCAAAGGAGGGTGTCTGAAGCAGTGCTTTAAGCTCTACAGATTTAACAATACTTAATCTGAAAAACACACGTGCAGGCAGAAGAAAACTGTTAACATCAGTATGCTTTATAGCAGGAAAGAGTGAACTCAACTTTGGAGCTGATCTCCCTGGGGAGAATATGTTACCATTTTCACTCAGAAAGCCACCTGTCTCTTCCTGGCGGTTGGACCTCTTTTTTGCCATCAGGTCTGTAGCAACCAGGATTTTTTATTTCTTTTTACTTTTTCAGTTAACAGTTATTCTTAGATTTTTTTCTCTTATAAGCCTGGATTGATTTCTGGGAACCTGGAAGCTTGCACAAGTATGGAAAGTGAGAAGCAGGAGGGAGCCGGTTCTTTATAAGGAGCTTTAGATAGGATTTGCATTTACATGTGTGTGCCTATATGTGCCTTCAGTAGATGTGAAACAAACTAGAATGAAAGCTATAAGGACTGCAATATTCTGGACTGCCCAGGTGAAGTTCACCCAGATGCACATGACATGCGATTACAAAAGCACTTTTCCTCAAAGGTTATGGTGCTGATGCATATAAAACCTCTACCTATACCTCTGACTTGAGATAAAATTCAAACATACAATAGCAGGAACAATATAGCTCTGAGGCATATGAACATCCTCACTCACACCCAGCAGGGCAATAGATAGGCAATTCAGCCTTCAGATTCATCCAGTCTTTGCCCTGTATGAGACTGGTTGCCACAAGCACTGGGGTGCTATAAGGTCACCTCGGAACCGATGTGCTGTGACCTCTCTGTCTTTAGCACCCACACGAACCTCTACATCTAACATGAGGAGAAGTCTCAAGAAAGAGATGATAAGTAACACTGCTTAATCAATTTTGTTTAACTGGGCAGAAATCAGACTAATGGGATGCTTTCACATGAAACATTTTGACCTTTCAACATTTAAGCTGAACAGTTGCTTCCTCCACGTGAATTGTGGGAACAGATGGAGCGAATTCATATGTGAGGACTGCTTCTTTCTAGAAATTTAACTGCACTCACCAAAGTGATGAGCTACAAAGACCTCCTCCTGTTTCCCATGTTAGACTGTCACCATTTACCTTATGAATTAAGATACCTGTTGAGCTTCAGTAACAGCCCTTAACCATTGTCAGCAGAAAAATCTAAATCAAAATCTCACCAAAATATCTAAAAGTTTATAGACTCTTGCAGTGTTTTTCACAACAGTTTAACATTGTATTCACATTTTTTCATTGGAAGGATGTGGTAATTTAGCGGATGAGCCAGATGGCTTGAACTGACATGCTTGAGATCTGAATTACAACAGCAAAATAGGGAAATTCTTCAATGAGGATGCAAAATTTGCTTCCTCCTCCTGTTTTGATGGAGAATCCCAGGTAAGACAGACAAGGACTTTTCCATCATTCTTCCAACATTGTTTCTCTCTCAGGCTTATTCCTTTCCCAGGGTTCCACTTACATACCGTTAATATCTCTCCTCAACTTTTGGACATGCTCCTTGTGGGCAGACTAAAATGGATTCCTGTTTTTAGAGTTGTCCCAGTGCCTGTCTGTGAGCGGGCTTACACACAACTCTGGGCGACTCACACTCTCCTGGAAACTGAGCCTCTACCTTCCAACTTTTTTTCCTCACACAAGACTGTTTTCCCTATTGTTGCACTGCTGCATGCTCCTTTTCAAGTCTACTTTCAGAACTCTGTGCAATTTATTTATCTCCAGTCTTTCCATACCTCTTGCCTCCCAGCTAGCACTGTACCTCAGCTTGCTCTAACAGTTGTTTACATGCGATATATGCTCTGAACAGCCCACAAAATACAGAAAATACTGTTCCTATGATTTTTCAAACAGGGCACTGTAGGTGCAGGGGGATTAACAAACTTGCCCATGATTTTACATAAGGTCACTGACAGAGCACAGAATTGTACAAGATCTCTGAAGATGCAAACTGGCAGCCTCAGCTATGTGGACAAATATGTTGGTTAGTTCCATGAGAAATCACATTGAAGTAAATCTTACTTAACTACGTATGGCAATAAGAAATACACTGTGAGCAGCATGTTGGTAAATTGACATTAACTGCAGTGTTTCCGTTACCTTACAGAACACATGCAGATCTTGCAACAAACCTCAAACAAGTAAGAAACCCGTTCTACACTGACAACTCTTGCAAATCCATGACCAGTTTCATAGTCATTACTGGGTTTTTAACTCACAGGCCCAGCTTCAGGTGTCAGGTCAATATGTGAATTTCACTTTTCATAAAAGTTTCTGGGCTCACTGTTGGCAAAAAAAAAAAGCCAGAAAACACGATCTTCAAGGACACAGATACCAACAGCAGATACAAACAGGTTTGCATGCAATTATGGAAAGTCTCATCATTCGAGCTGTCGAGCTTGTGATTTTAGAGATATTGCACAGCAGCGCTCGGGGTTGATGATACTGCTTTTGAATATTGCAGGAACAGAGCCTATATTTTTGTAAACCACCCCAGCTGGAAGTGAATTGGAGCATTATGAATTATAAATTACTCTACTGAAGAAACAAAACCAAAGCAAACAAAAAATCTGACACACTTTTTGACCTCTTTGGATCTCTAATTTTTAAGGCTTTTGTCATGTCTTATTTTCCTTCTATGGCAGTAGAGCATAGGTAATTCTTTATATGGATTTTAGCTTTTGTAATGCAAATGGGATTTGATTCCAATTTCCTTTTCTTCTTATCAAAATTCAGATTCTACAGGCAGGCTTAGACCATTGTGAGCAAACCTAAAATTAAGCAGGTGAAACTGCCACAGTATTGTCAAGGAAAGAATATGCAAGTTTTAAGAATCTTACAAAGAAACAAGGAAGAAAAGAAGACCAGTGAGTACATTTTGGATCAGGGTTTGGAAAACCCCTAAGGTGGGGGAGGTGGGATTGGGGTTTGGCCAATTTGCGATACTCGGCTCTGTGTCTGGATTCAGCTTTCCAAAGTTTCCAGAAGACGAGGGGTGTGGAGGAAGGAGAGGAGTTGGATTCAAAGTTTTTGGGTTTTGGCCCATCTCTTGTGCTAGCAATTAATGGGAATGCCTGGACAGCACAAAGTACACTTTGAAATGTTGAGCCAGCAAAATATTTAAGCAGTGGAGGAACCCTTCTTTCTTAGCAAAAAGAGTTTTGAATATCAAAACACTCGTGAAGATGCCACGTGCATGGAACACCCACTCAGTCACAAAGGGGTTCTCCATGCAAAAGACACAGAGAACTTACCCTCGTGTTGGCCAAGTTAACAAAGATTAACAATGCAGACAAACAGCAGGGATTACAGCACAAAACCACTTACTGATCTGTTTAAAAGACAGAATCAATATTGCTCTTGTGACAATCACAGAGATAGAGAAGAACTGAGGGTCAGTGTTGAGGAAAAATATCTTTGATTTAGAGCACAAAGCACATTTAAAAATATAGAAAAATAAAGAATATGTCATAAAACATGAGGGTAAGTGGTAGGATTTTGAAACAGCACAGGGCTCAAATGGCTGCAACACGCACAGAAGTGGAAAAAGGTATTCAGTAAAATATTTGAAACATATGGTTTTTGTTTATGTTTCTTGCAAATATTTGAGAAAAGTGAACAACTCCTACCTGTATACAATCATGACCATGAATGCACTATTATGTTGTAACAAAAATGTATTTATAAGCAACCAGTAAAATACTGGAAGAAATTATAATGTTAATAACTAGGAGGCTATCGTGTTCCATATTAAATTTCTCAGCACTGCTGCTCACTATGCAAAGAGCAGCAGTTTCTACTTGATGGATTAAACAGTTTCAAAATGGTAGAAATATAGGAAGCAGTGAAACAAGACATATAGTATTCTCCTTTCAAGCTAAGCAGAAAATATTCTCACTGTCACAGATACAGGAGAAAAAATGAAATAATTTTTATTTCCTGTGTTTACATCTGGTGGGATCTACTGACCTTGGTCTAGTTTGAATTCATGAAGGTTGGCAACTCAAAATTCAAATCCATATGTGGACTGAATCTTCACAGAAAAGGTTCTTTTTAAAAACATTTAAAGAACGATTGTGGCTGGTAAATATATGAGTAGCTTGCACTGAGCCAGGCATGTGGTTAGATGATATAATCTTAAAGAGCCTAATCCTTCTCTCATTCATGGAAGAAATCAGGAATAATGAAAGTGAATTCAGTAGGGTCTTTTACAAACTAAAACAGGGGAAAATTGAAGAAAAATCTTAATTAGTATGACATTTAGTTTGCATTATAATTTATTTTATTATGTAATTCAATGTGTGCTCATCTAATCTGAATTTCAAAAATAAAAGCTTTTCATGTGGCAATCAAATATAAAGATGATCATGGCACTAAGTTTCTCACTGAGGAACCGAAGAAAACTATCTTGACTAAAAGCATTAAACCTTCCCCTCAAATTAGAATGATGTTATTCTCCAATCAAATCAATCTGCAGTAGACATAAATTTCTGACACAAATATCTGAAGATAAGGATCGTTCACAAATAAACCTCACCAGCTTTAATCAGAAAAAAACGAACCCCCTCAGTCATACAAGAAATTAATATCTGCCCCTAAACTCCATACACAGTCTGTTTTGATCAAACTGGTTAACATATATTATCAAAATGTATTAAAGGCATGTTGAGAGGAGAGCAGATAACGTTGTATGGTTAAGCACACAGGTCTTGGCTGGCTTGAGTTACTCAGAGTCAGAAGCCAAATGATTTGGTTCTGTTGCACTTCTGATTTCCAGTGATGGTCAGCAAATAAGGGAACAATTGTTCTTTAACTGAATTTCAGGACTACATTATTTAGAACCGTCATTTTTTCTCATACTCAGTGGTTCAAAGCCTGCTGTGCCAACATTTTTTCATGGGAAAAGCACATCAGACGGAGTCCTGCATCCTACTATAATTCAGAAGTTTAACCTCAAAGGCCATTTACCAGATGAATTCTCGTAAGAATCTACTCTTGTCAGGTATCTTGTTGCATCATGCATGTCTTAATCCCAAAGCACAAAATAATTATGAGAAATGTAAAAGAACAAAAGGACTTCCTTTATCTGTGCAAGAGAAGCTTATAGTCCCATCATCTTTGTATGTCACAGATTCTCTGAGAGCTTTTTACAGTGTCTTTTACCTACTTCATATGACAGTCTATGACAGATTGGCCTATATTTTTGCACAATCTAGCATCTTGCCTGAAGTCATAGCTATAACAAAAATGTCTCCATATATCTTTAAAAAAAATCGTCTTGGAACCATCATTATAATTTGTCTGTCACCAGGTGCCATTTGCTTTATTTAAGCAGTTTATGCACTGAAATGGATATTGTATTTCATGCATACGTGTTTCCAAAAGCTACTTCTTCATGATGCACCACATAATCTGTTCTACATTTAACTTATAAAGACTTTTATGGAGCTATCTTAATGCAGTTTTTGGCTGTATCTTCTTTCTTTCATTTGAGTCCTGATTTATAAAATTTGCTTTTATGTATCTTTGACATTAACAATTGTTCTGACTGCTTAGGTTTGTAATTTTATTTGCCTGCACAACAGTATTGGAGTTGATAAGAAATATTCTTGTGCTGGAGTATGTCTTTGTTCAGTGAAAGGGTATAACAGGACTACTGGCTAAGTCACTCTTCTGCACAAAGCTTGGATGTAATAAGAAAGAACTGTATCCAGACCATGAAAGGCTATGGAGCAGATTACCTAGGCAATCCTAATTGCTTACTGTGGTTTTACAGCACTATTTATATGTAAAGATTTACATTTCCCCACTATGTTACTTCTGCCTTCTCCTGTCTCCCCTCTCCCCTCCTGGCTTTGACCATACACGTATGGACTTGTTCTTCTGTCAAAGTTCAAAATAGAAGATAAAACAGAACAGACGTGTTTGTATTGCAGGTCTGCATCGTATCTTCTCTGTGAATTGTGAGGAGGGGTTGGTTTCTTTTTTTGGTAACTCTTTAACATTTGTGAGCACAGACTTTCACTACATAAGGAGAAAAAAAGTAAATGACATGTCGCTGTCTCATAAAATACTGTCAGCTCGTCAATAGCTTCCTGCAATGACATCAGTTGAAAAGCTAATGCAGGTGAGCTGGAAGAAGCTAGAGTTGAAATAACAGCTTTCATGCTAACACAGCAATACAACACTATACACCTAAAAGAGTATACTATGATATATATTTCCTTATCAGTATGAAGTACATCAAAGGCTCAACTTTCTAAAACCTATATGACGTTCAGAAAGATACACGCTAACTAAAAACCTCTATCTGGTAGAGAGACAAAAACTGCTCAGAAGTGCTGTGCAACAGCAATGGGTAAGGTTAAAGAATTTTAGTTTTGCAGTATCATTTTGCAGCAGAGGCCATAACACCAGGAGTTTTATGTGTCTGTAATACATCTCCTACAGTAGCATATATAATTGTTAGGCTTTACATTTCTAAGGCCTTTCTCTCCAATAGAGCCTTGTTTCCTTTAGCTGACAGGCAGTCTTGTCTTGGAGTCTTTAAAAGGCAAGCTGAGAGGTGAGCTGTATGCCATTAATCGCACCATCTCTCTAATATTAGTGGTTAGGAGTAGCCCTTCCAAAGAAACATCTGCCTCAATGAAAAAGATGCCACGTACAAATAAGGCTCACCTGGTGAATATAATGCATATCTGAGGATCACCGTGCCAAGTCTCTGACAAACTACAAAATTAGCCATTTTCTTCAGTATGAGTCACATTAAACTGAGGTTTTGCAATTTATAGGTATGCCTATTCATTAGCATAGTTACCACCATGTGATTTATCTTTTATTTCCCACATTCAGTTGTAAGAATATGAGATACAGGCAAGTGAGGTGCCTGGTATGCTTAAAGTCACATGAAGATTCTCTAGAAATGTCAAGGTCCTCCTGGTCAATGACCACCAAACCACTCTCTGTCTAATTGCCTTAGTGGTAAATAAAGAAAATTTTAACCATATGCCAAGATGTCACGCGGTTTGTGTTTGAAGAAATGCTGCTCAAGGCTACTTTAATTAAACACCAGTTTTGTTTATCTATTATCTGATACCTAGGAAGGTAAAATCCACCACTCCACCCTCTACAGTGATTGGGTGGGGTGGGATAAAATAAAACAAGTTAATTTTAAATGTATGTAACATCAAGATACATTTTTTGCTGTTGAAGAGGTACCCAGAGCTCCCTTTAGGAAGCTGGTGAATCCATCCAAGAATACCATTTGCTAAAGCACTAGTTAGGTTACTGGTTTGAATTTTCTCAGCCTTGGCTTTATTTTCCTCTCCTGAAGCATGAATATAGCAGTAGCTCCACCACTTAAGTTGTGGGAGAGACAGAGCTGAGTTAAGGCTCCCCTCTGCATTTTAATGTTTTAAAAAGAGTTAAAAAGGAAAAAAAAGTACTTTTTACTGCATAATAAAAAATAGCGGCTCACTCTGGCCTGACAAATAACCCAGTGATTCCAGTAAGAATGGAGAGGGTGTTGGTTGGGGCAGAGTCAAACTCTGCATCTGAGATTCAGTACTTGAGGAAAAAGGCATCCTTTTCCACGTATATTTTTCTTCCGCTCATTGTATGTTTTCTTTTATTCTTCTGGGAAGCACTGAGTCTGAATGTTTTACTATGGCATCACCATGTTACACGTAGACTGTACTGCCGCTGTTCCGCAAAACACTGGGCTGGACCTGCACAGAGAGCTTGCCATTTCCCCAGTTTGTATGCTCCTGCACATGAAAAAATCTTACACATTGTTCAAGGGTATTGCCAGAAGGGAAAGCAATTAAAGTGAAGCTTTATTAGGGAAAAATAATTATGATTTTAATTAAACAGCATGTATTTGTATTCCAAATACTATTTTGCACAAAGTTTTAATACTTTTATTTCCCATCTCTTAAAATTTCTTCCCGTTTCCATTACAATGAGCATTTTCCAAAGAGTGGTTCTCACTGAATCTGTGGTTCAGTAACACAGATGGTTGATTGCATTTCAGGGATAATCAGCTGAAAACAGCAGCTCAAGTAATGTTGACTGGCCTGTTCTCAATCTCACTAGTCTCATGGAGATGACACAGGAGTTAGAGCAGTATAGAGAGGATTCAGTTGCATCTACTTGGCAACCATAAAACAATGCATCTTGGAATAAATAGTGCCAGATTTTCCAGCTTTATACACACTGGCTTCTGCATCACAAGATTTTTGAAGTGCTTTGTATGACTGAAAACTTTTCATGATTTTTTTTGAAAGCACATGAATATATGCTCCCTCAATGTGTGTGTGTCATCACTTGCTGTGATTTGTCCTGCTTCCTTCCTGTGTATCATAACTGGAGCAACTAATATAGTTTCAGGAAACATAATAAGCCATGTTCTCCAAAAAGGTCCTGATCCAAAGGTATCAGGCACTCACGTAACTAATGTCAGTGCCTGACCCAGACGATTTGCAAAGGTATAGTCATTGGCGTTGAAGTGCTGTGGAAAGAGGATTTTTTAAGAGGTGGTGGCCTGTGTTTGCATAGCTCGTTCTTCGCATTGACCTGACTTCTGTGGCTAAAAGCCTGTGTATGAGATACTGAACTCTTCTGAAAACCCACTGAACAGCACAGGATCAGGATTATATGCTTGCTGTACCCCTGCTAAGTATTTCCAGTTATAAGCTTCTGTGGAAAGAATGCCTCATCTTCAAAACACAGCCCCAGAGATTAATGAAAAAGTAGCTGCTTTCATACAGGATAAACTATGCATTTACATGACAACAGATTTACAACCACAACAACTAGTATTCTGCAAACCAAATCATCAGTAGTTTTAGTGCCATCAAGTCTGCATGTTAAGTTCTGTGGGCAGAACTGTTTAAACACAGCCAGTATATTTAATGGCATGCTTGTAAGAAACAACATTCCTCATTGACAGTGAGGGGCCCGGAGCATGGGGCAGAGTTGTAGCAAGGAGTCATCATGGTGATTGCTTTCATACTTTTTACTGTATTTGTTCCATTTTTTAGCTAGGAAATGCTGTTGGAGTCCCATGTAATGTGAATGCATATTCTCTCATGCTGTACTGTGTACACTTTTAGGCACCAGTTTATAAGGAATAGCTTATCTATGTAAATTTTGCACAATGAGGTCAGTGTGCTTTGTCTTACACACCCTCGTTCCTCAAATGGTCCCAAAATGGGCCACTAGATACCAGCCAGGAATGAATACTGCAACTCTTCTTAAAGGCGTAGATATGAAGCATGTGCCAGAGGAAAGAGCAAGAGTTCGGTGGTGCTGATGGACTGGCTCAGTACTCATGTTAGCAGCCAACAACTGCCGAGAGGCCAGCAGTGCGGCAGCCCCCTCTAGGGTATGCCGAAAAGATCAGGGAGAGAATAACAGCAAGACGGGAAACAAGTTGGGAGAGGACGGCAGGGAGAAGAACTAAAGGACCAGCCAAGAATGAATGAGCGCCCAAATACCTACTGGATAGAAAGAAAGACTTACCCCTGTGAAGAGGTGCACCTCCAGGCACATTGGTGGTCAAGCTCCACCGGCACCCTGAAACACCCCCTTGGTACCCCAGGAAGGGCCAGGGCTGTTACCTCCAGATCAGAGAGCAGAAAGACAACAGGTAGTACATGAAAGTATCCCTGCCATCAAGAATGTGAAAATAGCTGTATTAATTTAATTTTATTCAACTGGGTTAGTCTCAGTCATTTGAANTCTCAGTCATTTGAAATGAGTAGCAAGCTGCCATACTAGCCCAGGTGGCTTTCTCTGTAAGGTTACCATGTTTGTTTCCCCAGGTGAAAAAGCAAAAGTGCACAAGTTACAAACTGGACAGTAGAACTGTTGTAGTGGGCTCCTTAATGAGCCCTTTTCTCCTATCCTTGTCCTTTGCCAAAGAATTCAAGAATCCCCTTCTCTGAGAGAGCAGCAAAAATAACAGCTGGGAGCACGTCATTTTCAATGGCAATTTTCAGGGCTCAGAGTAGCCTGTGTTTCACATTGCTGCTGCTTTCTAAGCAGCACTGAGCAACAGAAATGTCACATGGTCCTCTGGTATTTATTAACAAGCCTGTCATTGCATTGTTAGGTTGGTGGCTGTGTTTCTAATTGAAAGATTGCTTCTCTGAATAACAATGAGAAATGCTACTTTGTGCCACCTTTCAATATAGGCTATTCACTTTTCTTCACAAAACTTATCAGTATCCAGGGAAAAAATAACTGGGTCAGATTCTCAGTGTAGCCCTACTGATTACACATCATCAATTGGATGATACTTGAATTCAGTTTGCTTTTAAAAACTGAATAAGCAAGATGCTTACACAAAGTTGTATCAATACAAGTGAAAGAACTTATTTAGGTGACCTTTAAAGTTATTCAAAATCTGTATAGGAGAGATATTAAAACTCTCATTCTTCAGCAACATAATACTATTTGATGCTGTAGTATGCAATGGGCCAGATTTTGCCTTCAGATGAGCCTAAATTAAGTCAATAGTCATAGGGGCCGTACACACAGATTTCATCCTTGTCAACCAAAGGGGTTTTCCTGCTTAAACGCCCTCCTTTGTGGAAAACGTAAGAGTTTGAAAATGCTTGTAGAAGCAGGAAAAACCTTTCTTCACAGACATTTTGTCAACTCTGGTGACTTACATACTGCAATTCACTTGACAGCTGAAGCACTGCATATCAAAAGCTCTGGAGCAGAGCACATTCTGTTCTCTGACTGCAATGCCAAGCACACAGACTGCAAGTTTACAGATTGTAGGCATTAACTGCAATCAGTAATTATACTGATACAGTTTAGTTCAACTAAAAAGTCTTTTGCTTTTTCTTAAGCTTTTTCTTTGTCTTGCTCAGAATAACAAAAGCAAAAAGCAAACTTAAGATAAATGTAAACAGACAAAATTCAGTACAACACTATCAGCTTGAGGGAAAAACCCTTCAGTTAAGTATGAAATAAAGGCAATCCACAGGAATATTGTTATGAGATAATGGTTTCATGCTGCTTGATTAGTGTTGTAGCAGGACAGAAATGTCTGTGTGCACAGTAGAAGACAGTGACGGTGATCAGTTTAAATACCACTGTTTTTCTTTTATCATACAACAGAAGCAGATAAGCCATTCTTGTCACCTGTTGTTAGTGTTGATGCTGTAGGGAGAGTAATTTTTACCATGAATGGTTTCTAATGGCCTTCAGGACCATGAAGTACACATGTGGGTGACAGGCAGGTAGGTAGAAGAAACTGATGGAGACTGAGAGGAAGCTCACGCCTGGGTGCACAGGGATGGCGCCAGCAAGGGGAGCACTGCTAAAACCATGGCTTCAGCTGGGCCCCTCTTTTTCCACCACCTTTGCACCATTTTTCAGCCACAGGGGTCAGATGCCTTACCTAGATCTGCAGAATCCCATAGCCAATGCCATCTAGAATCTCTTTTTGTGTGAGTGCAGCGCTTGTTGCGATACCTAAGTTATAAACACATTTTAGTGTTTATCCGGATAGTTCCTGAGACCAAATCAAATTTGAACGGTAAGCACCAGCTCGATCGCTTTACCATCTGGAGAGCAAAGACATTTTGCATCTCAGATTTTATAACACATACTTTTATATTTTATTTATAATAACATTTTTATAATTTGAACAAATTAAAATTTCATGTGGTACTAAATGATCAATCAGATGTAACAGAACTATGCAAATAAATACATTGAAAATTTAATTTGATAATATTTGTACAGAAACTGCAAAAAAGGACAACATTTTTTTTAAAGTTACTGGACATACTCATTTTTAACTATGAAAAGGTTTGTGTCTGGGTCTTATTCCATCTTCCGTAGTTATTTCTGTTATTGTGCTTAAGGCTTAGAGTTCTTTCTACTTACAAACCAGACTGGAAATTCTGTAGTGCCCTTTGTTTTTTGTGTGGAAGGAGGAGGAAAAGCAGGAGAGAAGAGTCACTCACATTTTAATTCTCTAATGACAAGTTAGAAAAAAATAGACAAAATGGAAATAAGAAATACAAAATAATGCTGTGTATGCTTTTTTTTTTCTGAAAGAAGAAATCTGTTCTATACCTTTAGTGTTATATATATTTTCAGAATATAAGCTCAGTTCAAATCAAAAGGTCAGATGGGAAAAGTAATTTTATTTTAATTTAGTGCCTTTTAAACTTACAACACAGGCAACTGATTCAAAAATGGACTTCTGCTGTCTGCATAAGTGATTGACAGTGGCTCAGTATGTAGCTATGTGGTGAAATCAGAAGCTACTTAAAGAATGAGTAATTTTAAAATTCGTTCATACAAGGTAGTATTTCTGCAGGAACAAAACAGTTCCTGTTTCATCAAAATATTCTGGAATCAATAGTCCAAAATGACAAGGTTTTCCATGATGACTTATCAATCATACATACCAGTGACATGCCAATCAAGTCAATCATACCACCATTTCTCACTATCTCTAAATGAAAAGGAACATCATGCCTTTTGGGGGAAGAAAAAAATTTCCAAAGGTCATCTTTTGTGGTATTGCCAATAATATTCGATTATAACCAAAAGAAAACGAAGATAAAGTTTAAATTGCCATTTATTATTTTTNTCCCCTATTTTTGTTTGCTAGCTTGCAGTAGAACACATGTGAATGCTTATACGTTTTATTGCTTCTATGGCTCAGTTTGCCATATCTTACAAATATTGCATTGCACAATATTCCCATAGCACCCGTGCTGGAGATTTCACGTTTTATGGCTTCTTTTCATAAGCACAGGAAAGTTTGCTTCAGCATCCCAGCATAACTCCATCTCCTGTCATCATCTCAGACCACCTCTGTGGTGGAATCATTTCAATACAACAGGGCAAGCTGACCTTTTCCAATGTCCCTAAACAGAAACATGATCCTCACCAGTGTCAGAGACCATAGAAGACATACCTGGTCTCTAGCTATTGAATACACAAATCTGTGCCAGCTTTGGGAACTAACTGGAGCCTCTGGTCTAGAAAGCTGACTAAAAGAATTTCAGGTGCCCAAGTACTGAAGTATACGCATGTAGGAGATTCTCATGCTTCCCTGTAATATTATGTTTAGCAAAACAGCTATATCACACTGCTCACACTGCTTTTTTAAAGTATAATGTCCAACGGATGGTGCCTGTCAAAGACATTGGAGGACATTTGTGGCTGTCATGGTCACCGTATCTTTAGAAGGTGAACCTATTATCGCAAAACAGCGTATTAACTACGGCTTATTCCTTTTATTGATAGGAAGAACACGGCTTGCGCTCTGAAGAATCATATCCCTTTTTGTTATCCCTAAATAGACTTCTCTAGGCCCTGCTTTTTCTTTAAGTCTTTCTTTGCACGCTTCAACTCTTTTGGTCTTCCTTGCAGTCTCCTCTTCTTTTCTGCTTTTCTTCCTTCTTTTCCTCCAGAGGCAGTGACAGAATAAAGCCAAGGATACAAGACAGAAACAAGAGCATGACATCGGATCATCCGAGTCACCAGAATCCAATGTTGCATAATAGTTGGAGATCTCTCACAGGTTCAAACCAGACAAATTCACAGAATGCCTACCTCACATGCTTTCAGATAACACAAACAATAAGTAAAAAACAAAACCCCCAAACCCCAGACCTCAGAATGAGAGGTTAGAGGCACTGCTAGTATCTTAACTCTTTGAAAATGTGGGTCATCTGTTGGCAAGCCAAATGATGGTAAGTAAAATTTTGAGAAGATAGGATTTTGCCTAGTCCAGCTGTTTCAACAGGTTGATACCACTTGAACTATCTCTTCACTCCTCCTCACTGACTTCTAGACAGATATGCAAGGTGGAAATGATGGAGGAAGGAGGCCCAGTGAACACCCAACCTGTCATCTGGGGGGAGGGGTCTAGAACAAGGGCTTTGCTGCAAGACCTCTCTGTGGAAGACACAACAGCCTGCAGTGAAGAAGGCTGGCCTCTCACAATCAAAGAAAATACAGGTGATAAACATTAAAAGCCAGAGACTGAGCAGCAGGCAAAATGGGAATTACAACACAAAGCAGGAGGCCTGAGGCTCCAGTCTAAAGGCAAAGGTTACAATGATTTTTGTAAGCAGCAACCAGAGACCAAGGGTCTCCTACCTAGTTTCTAATGGTCATGCTGCTACAGACAAACTCAGCTGAAGTCCCAGAGAAAACAATACTTGGCAATGAAAAATTAATGACTAAAAAAATCACCACAAAGGTACAGGAGACTGACAGGAGATCCCTCAGTTTTCGATAACTGGATAGCTAGATACAGATGGTTCTCCTGCTGTTGCTGCTCAGATCAAAGCAGAGATTATCAAAAAAGAAATAAGTAGTGTAAACTTATTGCAAATATTATTCTACTTTTCTGCATATTTTGTTAAGCTCATGAGACCCTCAAAGAAAAAGCATGATTCTCCTCTTGGCTGACATTGACACAAATTCATTGGCTCCTGCAGAATCCAACAGGAGCCCAGGGAGCCAGTGCTGCTCACTGGCCGGCAGAATGGAGCTCCGAGAGTATGTGCTTAGGAAATTAGAACCTGCTCACAGTATGTAACTGGTTTTAATAGAAATGATATTTACTGCTCACGGGATCTGCAGTTCCTGGGTGTATTCTTTGTTTTAAAGTCTGAAAAATAGCGGCTTATAGGATGTGCCTCTTCTTTACTGTGCTTTCAGTGTACACCACACAACAGTGGGAGTCCAAACCTACCTATTGTATAAAATAATGTATGAAGTTCTTCTGCTCTTTACATCTATGAGGAAAGTGCAAAAATTGAATTCATCATCTGTGTTAACCTTACCAGAGTGGCTGGTAACCAGTAGGGAAAAAGGGATATTCTTATACCTCTATTAGATTAATGTTAATTTAATAGTCTAGACACTACAATTCCTGTTCACTGGTTCAAAGTTATCTGAAAATATTTTACAGATTATTAATCAGGTGTTAATCAAAGCAGCAGGTCTCTCAAAAGCAATTGTAACATTTCTCCTGACTCTCATTTTGTCTTCCTGCAGAACACAAGGAAGGAAAGAAGAAAAGGAACAAGACGGAAAAGATTCAAAACTCAGAATGGAGAGACAGGTAAGCCATATTTTTCATGTTTCTGCATCAATGCAATTCTTTTCAATCCTAGTACTTTCCAGCTGTTTCGAAGATAAACTTTTGATGGCGTATTGCCCCCTTCAATGGAGTTAAAAGTTGGCAGTGCCATTCAGAAGCCAGTTTGCTATGGCCTTGCTCTGGAGATCCGGTGGGAATTAGAGTATGCATAGCCTCTTTGAATGAATGGGAACTTTCCCAGCTCATGACTGCTCACTTCCTATAGTTTCAGATTTATTTTAAATGACAGTTGACATGTTGAACTGGCATGATATGCACCTCAAGGAATATTCATAATTTAATGCCTATCCCCTTCTAAAAGAAAATTCTGCTTGACAGCATGAAAAAATTTTGTGGGAATCTTCCTGAAAGTCTTGAAACATCAGTTACAGAGGCTTTATTGGAAAACTTGTGTCTTAATAAAAGCAAACAAGGGACATGTATACTGACTGTCTAAACAATTTGGCATTGAACAGTGTGAGAAAAAATGTGGAAATACAATACAGCCAAAATGTTAAAAAATTAAAGAATGCCCATGACTTCAGTGATGTGCAAGTCATCAATAGTATCGATTTACAACTGCTACACACCAGCACTATGAAATCTTAACTCCAATATTTTTGCTTGAATACAGATTTTAAGGTGAATATCCTTTCTCAATGCCTTCAGGTTTTCCCCTCTTGTTACCATTCAAAAAAACCCTCCAAAGCTAGATTCTCTATATTTTTTCCTTTGACACAGTTCCACAGATTCCCTCACAGGTCTTCTGAAAAAAAAAATTAAAAAAGAAAAAAATTGTTATTTATTAAATTTATCTATTTATCATTAGATGGCTTTTCTTATGACTTCGCTTTCCTTACTGTGTCTCAATCTATTGAGATTTCCTATCATTTTTTTTAAAATACAGCTGAATTAAGGGGTTTGAGAAGGGAAGATTGTTGCAGCTGGAGGAGAGTGTGAGAAGAAGAGAGAAAAAGGGAGAGAGGAAGGCATGACTGGACCCACTGACCCTTTGCAGCCCCTTGCCCCCTGACTGACCCAGGCTGGCTCTCCTCCTCCTTTTGCCTCTTCCCAAAACCACTCAGCTGCCATGAGAGAATTAAATTTTGCTGACCTAAGAATGAGAATAAAGTCATTCTGCCTTTATCCATGAGGGATGGGGGGAGGGAAGATTGGGTTTTGCTTTCATTGCTGAGAAGTCTGGAGCTGGCTCTGGAAATAGTCATAAAATTTATAAAACACCAGTACAATGCACGCATTCCTGCATATTTGAAAGAGAGGGAAAAACATGCGAAAAGCAAGGGTTTTGACTCTCCAGGCCCTCCATATGTGGAATTTCCATCGACATCAGTTGGAGCTCAGTATATGAAAGGCTCGCAGAAGCAAATCCAAAAGGATATGTAAAACCAGTAAAGTTTTTTTTCAGGTGAAACCTAAAGCATTTAGCTTACTTCACAGAACAGAGAGCTACCCTGAAGGCTTCTGTAAGTGTGATTCAATTTTAATCAAAATAGTGGCTAGAGGACTAGGAGAGCAGAAATGTCATTTAATTTAAATACAGCACCCCCCCCTCCAACATTTATTTTTCCTACCCCCATCACATAAAAATTCCTCCCAAGGAAGAATGTAAAGTGCTTTTTTGAAGATGGTAGAGGTTTCCACTATACCACAATGCAGTCATTTATTAAGCAAGGAAAACGAAGTTTTTGCAAAAAAAGTAATATAATATGTGGTGGAAGCTGCAAAAGACATTAAGTCAAATTTAGAAAGTCTAAACTTGTGAATTCCAAGCACAGTTGTGTAATATTGCCCAAAATAGTTCCGGCACTCTAGCAGGAATGNAACCACTAAAATCAGTACATTGCTTATGATTTATTGTGACAAAGCTTTAAGACTCAAAGAAATGCATATTACAGAGCTAGCAGAGAAAAGCAGTAGCTGAACCATGACTTCTTTGAACTAGTGTAGCTATGTTTTCAGTTGTATTTGAGGACTACCAGCAGGCACAGTGAGATTTCACATATTATATGCAACTACAAAGTCCAAGAAAAGAGATCTAAATATAATTCAGCATAACATAATCTAAAATAACATGCTGTTATAAAGGACTCTACAATGTTGGGCTGGGGAGAAATGAATATGCTGATATATGGAAATATATCAGTAAGAAAACAGAGGAATTTGTCAATGAATTGTATCTTCATCAGAAATGTTGTGCACAGTCTTCCAGTCATGGCCAGCTGAAACTCTGGTTCTGTCAGCTTATCTCATGGAATGGTCAGGAGCTTGGACTCCTAAAATTTTGCCTTAGAGAGAGTCCTGCCATCCAGACGTGAGCACTGAATGTTGTAGGTTTCTTAAAACCTGATGTCCCACGGCAACCCTACCATGCATGATGCCCCCCAGATGGGGCCTTCTCGCCTGCCCCAGAGTGGCAGCCCCAGCAGACCAGGGTAACAAAAAAGTCAGGTAAAAAAGTTAAGAATTTCCTGAGGATGTTCTAATTACCTCATCATGTAATTCTGACCAGCAGTGAACTCAGACATGTGGTGCTGAGGGAAAAGACTATTGCCTAATAATTTTGGCAAATTATTCTCCCTTGATGTACAATTTTGTGGATGCCACTTACTTCATTGTGACATATCTCTAATACGGAGGTTATATGCAAGACATGCTGTAACATTTGGGAAATTCATCTTGCAATAAGTAAATCCCTTCCTACATTTCTTTTTGCCCACACATGGTGCTGTAAAATCATAAATAGAAAACAGCAAGCATTCTGCTCTTCCTGAAAGACTATGACAGATTAAGTGTCATGAATATTCCTTAGTTTATGTCTGTTTTGAAGTGCCTTTATCACTTGAGATATAGAAGTGCTTGTCTTTTGAGGAAAACGAGTATAGTTTTCTTTGACAAAACAAGACCAAATCACATCTGTCACAGAGGAAAACGTTATATCCATCTCTCCAGGTAATCTATCCACATTCATATGTCTGAAGTCCTCCAAAGAGTGTCACAAATCCAAATAATGCCTCTGCGTGCTCTGTTTTATGTTTGGTTCCATGATTCCAGTCGCAGATGTGAAAATACAAACAACTGTTCCTTGTACACACATATGCTGATTAATTCAGGTTATTTTTTCATATTTGTATTAGTTCAGCTATTAATTTGAGATCATGTTTTCTCTTGCAAATACTGTAATGGAGTTTGACATGCTTTCATCCATCCTAGTCCCATCTACTTTAGTAATCATTGTCTATCCTGACCTGAAACTCCACTGATAAGAACATCAAAAACCATTGAGATGCAGGATAGTGGGAAACCACATAACAGCATGATATTGTGTATCCAATCATATACCCATAGGGAGAAAAAGAAGCAAATATTGTCCTGACAAAAGACTGTTATCTGCTTCTTTTTGAAGAAATTAAATTCATTTTTTTTCTCTGCATTCAAATGTTAGTGTTCCTTTTGTTCCTGACGTCATAAATGCCTACCCAATTTTGTAACAGTTATAATGTTTACTTTAAAATGTCAGTCTTATGTATTCAACATTTTTTAAAGATGTGTACATTCACTGCATATTTTAAAATAACTCAGCTACATAGGCAAAACAATTTTAAAATGAGCATACTGTACTTGAATAGAACAGTAGGTTTGTGCTCATGTATTACAGATGCATACCCTTTCCACAGTCCCAAATGTTAAAAAGCAACTCACAGAGAAGTATTGTGTGATTCTGAGCTTCACTTGTCATCAGTTAAACATGATCCTACTGAAAACTTCTGAACTGTGCCCAAAATTTCTGAAACAGCTAGGCTGATGTAGATTTCCTGTTACCCTCTATTTCTCATGAATTCTAGAAGAAAAAGTTAGAAAAAACAATTATGTACTCAGAGGAGACTCAAATCCTACATGCAGTGTAAGGGAGACTTAACAATACAGGGAAACAAGGATTAGTCCTTGACAGCCAGGGGATCCACAGGTTTTAGTAAAATTACAAGATTTTAAATAAATGTCTGTCTGTAAGAGAAAAGAATCATAGAATCATTTAGGTTGGAAAAGACTTTTAAGATCATCACATCCAACCATTAACCTAACACTGCTGTCGATCACTAAACCGTGTCCCCAAACACCGTATCTACATGTCTTTCAAATACCTGCAGGGATGGTGCCTCAACCACTTCCCTGAGCAGCCTGTTCCAATGCTTGA
>VZSZ01010280.1:246282-276705 GCA_013398815.1 Ibidorhyncha struthersii
TTGCCCTTCTCTAGACACGGTCCAGCACCTCAGTGTCTTTCTTGTAGTGAGAGGCCCAAATCTGAACACAGTGGGGCCTGAACATAAGGTGGGGCCTTACCAGTGTCGAGTACAGGGGGACAATCACTCCCCTCATCCTGCTGGCTACACTATTCCTGATACAGGCCAGGATGCCGTTGGCCTTGACCACCTGGGCACACTGCTGGCTCGTATTCAGCCAGCTATCAACCAGCACTCCCAAGTCCCTCTCCACTGGGCAGCTTTCCAGCCACTCTTCCCCAAACCTGTAGCATTGCGTGGGGGTTTTGTGACCCAAGTGCAGGACCTGCTACTTGGCCTTGTTGAACCTCACACCGTTGGCTACAGCCCCTCAATCCAGCCTGTCTAGGTCCTTCTGTAGGGCCATCCTACCCTTAAGCATGTCGATGCTCCCACCTAACTTAGTGCTGTCTGCAAATTTACTGAGGGTGCACTCAATCCCCCCCATTCAGATCATTGATAAAGATATTAAAGAGAACTGGCCCCAGTACTGAGCCCTGGGGAACACCTCTTGTGATCGGCCACCATCTGGTGGTGAACTCCATTCACCACCGCTCTCTGGGCATGGCCATCCAGCCANTGAAGTCCAGGTAAACAACATCCACAGCTTTTCCCTTAGCCATAAGTGGCCAGTTTCTCCAGGATAATGCTGTGGGAAACAATGTCGAAGGCTTTACTGAAGTCCAGGTAAACAACATCCACAGCTTTTCCCTTGTCCACTAAGCACGTCACCTTGTCATAGAAGGTAATCAGGTTTGTCAAGCAGGACCTGCCTTTCCTAAACCCATGCTGACTGGGCCTGATCGCCTGGTGGTCCTGCATGTGCTGTGTAATGGCACTCAGGATGATCAACTCCATAACCTTCCCCTAGCACAGAGGTCAGACTGACAGGCATGTAGTACCTGGATCCTCCTTGAAGCTCTTCAGTTGTGGATTATCACTGTCATTAAGCTGGAGGCAGTGGAAACACAGGGATCTTGACACTAACACACACTGGCTAAAATGATACTGGTTATACAGGGAGACTACAATCCACATTTTACTGGGAAAATCACTGTTCCATTCAGAGAGGCAGCTAAAAGCAGGACAGTTAATAGAGGTGCACAGAGAGAGAGTGACAAAGAGAGAACTGGAATAAGGAAGCAAAGCCCCGTATTCTTCTGATATCACACCAACACATCTCATCAAATGCCAGATCAGCGTGTGAAGAAAAGTGAATCAAAATTACCCCAAAAGGGTCAGGATGGTCCAATATGAAAACCTTTGTCTTTTTGCCTTGCCTGTAATCTTGGCTCAACATCCTGATTGTCCTCCAATGGGGAGGAAGAGCATCCCCAGGCTTGGGGGCTGCTGAAGAAAATGATCAGACTAAAAGGGAGGATAAGACCAGAGAAGCATGTCACTAACTCCACTTTGGTTGTTATTTAAAAGCTTTTCTTTCTTTGTTATTAATCTCTCTTCTCCAGAACCAAAGCAGAAATGTGAATTACTGTTTAAATTGAGCCGAAAGTAATTTCTCTCTATGAAGCAATAAAAACACCATGAGAATTGGGCATGTGGCCAGATTTTTTCTACAATGTGAAACCCCTGTGGGCCTCCAGGAGTCCAGTGAAAGACCCTGGAAAAATTGGTAAAAGTGGGTTCCAGGAAGAACTTAGGAGCTGATACAGTTAGCCACCACCAAATAAGAGAGAAAGTTCATGTATAAGGATCTTACAAGTATGACATGCTAGAGTCTGGCACGAAAGCTGGAAAGTTCATTAACCCCTATACCATACAAGCAGTAGTGTAACCAGATGACAGCTAGCATAACTTTGACCTATCCTTCAGCACAGCTTTCTTCCCCTAAAATGCTTCCTGTCTTTTCTCAAAGGAAACATTAAAATTACTTTACTGACAATAAAAAAATGAAGCCACTCATTTTTACAAATCACTGTATTTTCTGTGAGTCAGATTGTAATAAGAAACTATTTAATACTACTGAATTTTGCTAAGCCTTCTCTTCCCTTCTGTATGGGCAAGATTTCAAAATATTTAAGGTTCATATATTTCTCCAATACAAAAGGTACTTATTTCAAACTGGTTTTATATGTACATTTTATCTATAATGATATTATATAATTACATTATTTATTTTCTGTAAGTGTTTACTTTATGTACAGAATAGTCTTACTCTAGTTACTGAAATGTGAGTAGCAGTGCATAAGGAGATAAGATGCTGTATTTGAGCAGGCAAATCAATAATTGTGTAATAATAACATATAAGTTACAGGGGCATTGCCTTTCAGTAGAGAAGGACAGACATTTACAAAATAGTTATTTGTCTGCCAGTAGTATTTTCCCTTTCTGGGAAGTGTGATACACAGAAAACTAACCATGAGTATGTGTTACATATATCACAGTTGATGTTCCCTTTCAGTTTACACAGACTAGTATCTGGGATAACAGTTTTTTTCCTTTTTAATATCAGGAAACTATTGTCCTCCTCCAGTTACTCATTAGGAACTGTGAGAAAATGACTATTAGCTGTAACTAATCTAAGATAGTTTACAAGTTAAAAGTAAAAACAGATTGTTGTCCTGAATAAAAAAAAGAGAAGTGCATGAATGCATAGGAATTTTGAGAGGTTGTGCTTTAGTTCGGTTGTAATAACAAACCAAAATTTACAATATGTTAGAGTTGAATCTAGCAGAGTTACAAACTATAAGCTGCAATTCACTGTTTATCTTCTAAAACAGTCCAGAACTCTTAAGGGTAATTTTACTGAAAATACATTTAATCATGCAGAATAGCAAGTCATCAGTCCATTTGCAATATGATAATACACACACATGTGCATGTGCATTTGTCTGCCTGTCTTTACCTTCAAAATATGATTGCCAAATTAAAAAAAAAAACAACACCCAAACTCTGGTCATATATACAGTATTTTCTCTGCAGATTTGTTCCTGTAGGAACATATTAAAATATCTTCTGGGTCAGAACAAAGGTCTTATTCGCTATCCTGCCTCCAAAATTGGCCAACAGCTGATGTCTACAAAGGAAGATAAACACAGGAACAAATGTATGGATTCTTTACCCAAGCATGATATGAGTATAAACAGTACTTATCAGTATTTCAATTTTTCATTGATAATTTAATTTTCATTGTTGTCCTCCAAAGCACAAAATTAAAAAACACTAAAAATGTGTTTAAGCAGTCACTTTTCCAGACCGGATCTGATCTAGAGAAGGGACAGAGCTTGGTGGAAGACTCAAATTTGGGACTTTTTGAAGAGAGAGCAAAAACTAGAACATTTTCCAGTTTGAATACATCTACTATGGACATGACCCACTCATTTAGTTTGGTTCTGAATCAGAACCATCTGATATTCTGCTCTCTGCTTCTCTATATTTTTAATTTATTCCTTAGATGTTACAACCCCAAAAACTTCTCAAAGTACCTATGCAAATGCCAGTAATCCTTTACAAATGCAAAAGCTGAAATAAACACAAAAAATAAGTTGCACATTTTAAATTAGATGTTTGACAGCGTTGTCCTATTTTAATATAGTTCCTATGGATGTAGTTTGTGAAAGAAATGCAGGTTTTATTTCTCAGCCTAAAGCAGAGTGTTGAAAGTTTCTAATCACCATATATATTTACTTATAAGGGGAAGCAACTCCTAAATGGCAGCTGGAAACCTGTCTATCTGAGGGCTGAGCTATAGCTAAGTTTTAAAGGAAAGCTAATAGATTGTGTTTTAAGTGGCCTGGGACTCAAACAGTTTAAGTATAAAAGAAAACCTCAAGGTCTGACTCTCCGCTGATGTAAATCAGTCTAGTTGCTCTGCAAAAGGATGCAGGATTACACCAGCTGAATATTGGCTCTCGTTCGTGATCCTTAATTACTGTCCATTCCAAAAGACAAAGTTACATGTGAAGCAGGCTTGTTAGGAGACAAAGTACAGCATTTTCATTAACCACAAGAGTACACAGATCAACTGGTCTTTGCTTACAATGACATGAGCACATCGTTATAGGGTGCAAGCAAGAGGTTTAGCATTTAGCCAGGTCACACCATACTAACATTAAGTCCACGTTACTCCAACACATAAATCTTCCTTTCAAAACATGGGTAACTGAAGTCTATCAGCTCTGAATGGGATATGCTGTTAATTGCCAAGGTGACTGGAGACTTTTGGGTAGCCCAGGGTATGCAGCCACATTGTTCAATTTACAGTGGCAGCAATTTCATACTCCCTTTTCTGAACGCCTTTTCTGCTTTTGTACAACATACGAATCTACAATGTGCTTCAATATAGTTTGGTGACCAATGAATCCTACCTACCAAACCCCTGAGGGCTGAGATGACCATATCAATGCCAATTTTCACGCCAAGAACAAACACTGAGAGTCACCTCCAAAATTCAGAGGGCAAGCAGCAGCTGCAGAAACTCTCATATTTTCAAGTTCGAGCTGTGTATTTCAAGCATGAAACACAGTGGTTAGAAAATGAGTAGCAGCCAGTTTCAAAGACAGATAGAAGCTAGGAGGGTTTCTGTTAGTTTTTTCAGTTAAAATTTTGTTAACAATTACAAATATACTTCTCAATAATCAGAAGATTTGCTATTTATTGAAGTATCCTTGCTTGTCTCTGAAAATCTGTGTATTACAGAGTTTATGTCCCCATTTTTAAAGAGAATTTAATATTACTGAACAGTAACACATTCACAGCCCAAGGCATCAAAGTTCTCTGAATATAAAACAAATGTGGCACAAGTATGAAGATATTCTTCTCTGCCATATAGCTTTCACCTCAAGAAAGGATGGATCAAGTCTTGCCATCTTGATCTGAAAAAAAAGTGCCACAGACTTTATTGTCTGTAGGATTTCATTGCATGTTGGGCTGCAGTCAGACTTGTTGGTTGTTGGCCTCTTTGGGTAGACTGCTTTCAAGGATGCTGATTGATTTCAAATCTCATTTTAACTTCACTAAGAACTACTTGCATATGCAGAAAAAATCCATAACATATTACGGAAAATGTTTTTTTTTCCCTATATTTTTTAAAAAAATCTGTTCTATATTTGTGGAAGAATCCTAAATATTATTCCTGAATTTGTTTCTTATTAAATAATTCAGGTACTTAATATGAATTCTGTTGAAACCCACTAGTGTAATGCCTTTCATTTTATATTTTTCATTTTCTTCTTCACATTTTGTAGTGGAAGGCCATCATCAACTTGTTTCACATGAGCCACTGAACTACTAGAGATGATAATTACTTTAAACCATTGTCAGTCAATAGCTAGTTGTTAGATCTTCTTTTGTAAATTATTGCATTTAATTAAAGATCATTGTACTATGCACACTCTAGTGAGCCCAAGGTTCTATGATCAGTTTTCACCCTGCGTGTGAGAGGTAAGGTACTCCACTTGTTAAAACAGGAATAATCATCACATGTACTTACTAATTCCATATTTAGAATGAAGGGCACACCAGCATTTTGGGGAACAAATGTAAGGTGCAGACAGCCAACTGACCAAATGGATATAAATCATAATGTCATTTTCAGTATTTTCAGTCAGTATTTAAGATGTCAGATGCCTTTTAAAGGCTCTAGCATGCATCACATTGCGTTTGTTGTATTAGTTAAGAGTAAGTCAATTTTGGAATATATTCAAAGTGAATTCCATGTGTAGGGAGAGTAACATAAGATTATCTGGTTTGATGTATATAGGATCTGAACAATTGTGGCCATTGTCTAAATTTGGGGGAAATGAAGGAACCTGAGGTAAAAGTAATAATAGCTTCTAAATGTTAACATAACCAAAAAAGGCCCCCACGGAAAGAAATCAAGACAATTGCTACTTGTCAAAAAATATTCCTATATTACATAAAATTTGCCAGCCAAATGAAATACAAATGCATCCTTCAGTCTCAGGAACAGAGAATAAGAGCTCTTACATAAAATGAAGGGAGTTTGTGAGAAACAGAGACATGCCAACCACCAGCTTTTGGATGGTAACATTAAAGAATGTGATAAAAATCAGTGGTAACTCCTCTACTGGAAATTCAGGAGACTCATGCTGGCTGAAATTTGATGATGTGCGATGTTGCCAGTAATTAATCTGTAATGATACCTCCAACCATCAGCAAGACTAAGGACTGAACAATCTCGAACACACAATTATCCTCTTAAATCTCAGAAATGGAACACATGAGTGCTCTTGCTTGCCTTGTTATATTCATTGACTTTTCTCCAAATATGAAAAGGTATTTTCCTGAAGGATCATCAGAAGCATAGATCAAGTTTCATATTACATGAACAGACTAGTATAAGCAGTGTGAAAGGCACTAAGCCTCTAGTCTGAAGAAAAGGGTAGCATTCCTGGCTTTTCAGCTGATATATTACATCAAACCATGTAATCTCTCCATCAAATAATCTCTCTTCAGTTTCTCTTTGTACAAATAGTAATAAAATTACCCACCTTCTTTTGTAAGAAGTTAAAATATTTATCAGTTCAAGTGTCCTGAGCAACAAATATGGATGAACTTGAATTCTCATACAGAACATAAGGAACATATTAGAAGTATAACATAAAGCAAGATGAAACAGTAGACATGTAAAAGAACTAGAGATCTCAGCTATTTAAGATTGGGAGAAATAAGGGCAGAAGCAATGAGGCTGGCACTGTCTGCTGGAACAGTGCTTCTGCCTGATGTTTTCTAGAACATGGCTGTTCTGTGGATCTTTTTTCATTAGATATCATCTGTTCAGTTGCCTACAATTACATGGGATGAGACTGACAACTCCAGTGATTATTCTAGACCCTGGTTCCAAAAGTGCACGAAGTCTACCTTTTTAATATCCAACATCTGGAAAAAAAAATTTAGCCAGCATCCACACTGCCTGGCCTTAAGGTGAGCGTAACATGCATACTGTAAGAACTGGCAAGATTATTTCTGTTGAATCAGATAACGTTTAGCAGATACTGCCTTGCTTATGAGTTTTCAGTTACTCCTGATTTTCTTTTTTTTACTCACTTAAAATTTACAAATGATGGTTACTAGTTTTAGGAAAATGAGTAATCAGGAAAGAAAAGAAAAATCTGTTGCAACAGCAATGCAGGAGTAGTTGTCCTTGAGTATTTGATTTGAAGTGTGATTGCTTTTATTTGAAATGTTAACAAAGTCCCATTATGACTGGGATCCTTTAAGAACTTTCCTAAATATAAAAAGATTTGTGTGTGTTCTGCATATATATATATATATATATGGGGGAGATCCATGAGTTTAGGTACTTTATAGCACCTTTACATGTGAATCTATACACACTATGCAAAGTTTTGAGCAATCGACTGCTGAACAAGAATTTTTTGGTTTTGGGCAAACGTCCTTTTCCTTCTACATCAAGATATCTATCTTACTAGGCATAAGTTATAACTGCTCTTTTTAAAGTGCAAGGTGCTTACCTCCTCTGCTGGCTTTGTTCCTTTCTCAGCAGTCAAACCAAACCAATCCTGTCATATGGTAAGCACCAAACTGTCATGAACTCCAATCAGAGACATTCAATGTCACAAAGACTGAGCTCTGTATAAATTCACTGGCTTACCATACCATCTCTGAAATGACAGAAAAACTGTACCTCACAAATGTGACAGCAGTGTGATTGATTTTATGCTGGTAACGGTGTGCCCACACAGTACTCATAAATACACTAATAGCTTGCATATGTGAGGAGTAACATTGGTTTCTTTAATTCCTGTGGAAAAGGGAGGGGAAGATTGTATTTTACAGGTGCAGACTATTGCTGTACAATTTCCTTTGGTCTTAGATACTAATATGTTATGTTTACAGAATGCCTAAAAGGTAAATCTGAAAATTTATAAACATTAAAAACATACATTAATTTGAAAGGTTATACATAAATACTACAAGTACACTTTTACCTGTACTCAAATGATGCAATATGACTGCTTCAGAAAAAAAAAAAATTTTTTAGATGTTTCAAAGTTTGTATTTATGGTTCCTCTCACCTGTTACAACATGCCATCTTAGGATGATCGTACATGCTCTGACCTACGTAGAAGCATAGATCGAAATTCTTGTGTGTTTCTACTCCAAGGCTACAACAGACTTCACAGGTGTGTTTTTAGGGAGATGGTTGTCCTCTTAAAAGATTGCTTACCAAATGGAGAGAGACTATGCAATAAAATGTATGCCACAGAAGTCAGAAAAAGGTTAGTCTTCATGGCTTTAGCTGTTTGTTTTCGATGGTGTCTTGGTCCAGACCTCTTGTGGCCTGAATGTTTTCTCTTTAGTGCACAAAGTCTGTAGCAAAGTGCCAAAGGTCAGATCCTCGGCTGGGGTATATCAGTAGTAAGTTCCACTAGGTTATCAAAATTATGCCAGTTAATACAGCTGAAGGTTAGTCTTAGTATCATCTGATTGTTATAGAAAATCAAACACACTTTTTTCTCAGCGTAAGTGTATCAAAACAATACTACATTAGAAGCACTGTTAGGTAAATGAACGGATAACATGCAGTACTTCATTTTCTGTGTGAGTCTCTGAAGGCAAATGTTATTTTTCATACATTTTTGCCACTGATTCAGCCTCCACGGAGCAAAGCAGACTCGGGAAGGTCCAAATAAACTTATATGGTAAGACCTAGAATGCATTTATATTAATCCTATGTAAATTCATGCAGACTTAATGTGAACTATATTTTGAAACCAGCTTCAAAGGGCAGTATTTCTTATTTTCCATGATGTAATTTATTTTGGATGAAATAATACTAAACCTGGAAAAAGCTCAGAAAAAGAGTAAGGGAGAAAGCTGACTGACAAAACCATTCGGGGAATTCCTCGAGCTGTTTACAAAATCTGAAACTCAAACCTCCCAGAACACAGAGCTCTAGCTAAACCTAGATTTTCTAATATTAATGTTTAGTCAGCTCTTTGTACCTTAGACTAGCATACAGAACCATGGAGAGTATATTCAGCATTACAACACTTCTGTTTCCCTTTATGTTTTTATTCTATTGTAGTTTTTATAACAAGTATAATGGGAAGCTTTCTTTTGGCAAAGAAGCTGATTAAGTGTTCCATTTAATAACATGATGCAAAGAATGCTTTCTTCAAACAAGGCCCCTGTTCCTTTTCTGACCAACTGGAGTTCTGTCAACTCTTTTGTTTGTACATGTACAACCTGTATTGGATCAAACTGAATAATGTAATTACGCTACACTGAGGTAAGCCTTTTGGTCATTAATATTGGAAAACCCAAACATCCTACCTGCTGTCTTCTTCCAGCTTTACCATCCCCTGTTTCCCAGAAGCCACTACCACAGTAATCGCACTGTTTTAAATTCACGTTCTTTTGAAACCCATGTTTGCCTCCACAGAAGGTGGCCAAGGAAACACAGACCAAGGTGAACAAGAGCCTGAGATAACCTGAGTCAACATGCAGATACCACGCACATTTTCATATTTATATGATACAGTGTGGGTACAGGTAGTTTCAGAGCTTGTAGATCCATTTGAACACTGAACTTTATGTTGCAGAATCACAGAAAATGTGAAATCATAAAAATACAGAAGGATCTGCTTCTAGGTACAGGGTCCATCCACTTGTACTGAAACTGAAAGTTATTAGTTTTATTCCAAATATATAGTTGTCTGTCAGAGTGTTGTACCGGAGTTAGCCAGTTTTGTGGTGCTGCTGGAGGTGTTGTCAGAAGCAATGGTTTCATCAGAAGGACAAATTTCACCCTCAGGAGTTAGTAAGCTTTCTGTAACAACTGAACTATAGGATAGTTGAACAAATCTTGTCTTTTGCATCTGAAGATGGCTTTGTCCAAGTGTGCTAACCTAGCACATCATACACTGTACATAACTTGGAAAAGGCAACCAAAGTTATCTGGACGTGTTGAGCAAATAGCTCCTGAGAAACTTGTGCCTTGACACCAGCTCTATCATGTTAGGGGCAACTGAATTTCCTTGTTCCCTAGGTCTTGACACAACCTGAATAAAAGGAAGTTACCGAGCCAGTAATCCTACAAAGAGAGGCTTGAGCATAGAAATCAAAATGACATGCTGGAAATGCTGAGCCAGTAACACTGCAGAAGCCGGGGCTCTCACACAAAACCAGGCAGCTTGAGCAGACAAGGCAGTAATCCCACCCCAAACACACACACACACACACACCCCCCAAAGAAAAAGAAAGAAAGGAAAAAAAAGACAGAAGTGCTCTGATAGCATTTCATTAAGCACATTTTTGAGACAGGAACCTGTATAGCAGTCTGGCCATTGATATCAAACCAGTATACCAGTGCAAAATTAGTTCCCATGCTTATACAACCTGTCCTTTGACATCAAACTACTGAAAATGATCCAATGAGTGAAAGGGGTTGTGACATCAGCCCAGTTAGGAGTTACTTAGCCAAAACTTTGTAAAGAAGAGCCTGTGGCTTGGTGTCAAACTGACAAGACAGAGACATTGACTCAGAAACATTCAAAGTTGGACATTCACCTCAAACAAACAAGAGGGCATTTCTGAGCCAAGAATTTAAAAGGGGTTTATGCCGTAGCACTATCACAGCAAGGTAGCTGTATTTACAGAATAACCACACAAAAAGCCAGTACCTTGGCATCAGCCCAGCAATTGAGAATTGCTAAGTCAAGTGAGCTCAGAGAGGCCTGGTTTTGGTCTGTACAGGAATGCTCAGCAGTAGCAATGTGAAGAAAATGGAGACACCAAAGATGTCCATCTGCTCTCCAACACTGAGGGGTGAATTTTTCAGTTTTCTGAATTCACTCACAACACTGTAGTAAATTGCTGACAGAAATGAGGGTGGTGAATACGCAAATAAATCAGAGATACTTCAACCATGGCACATGCCACACAGCAAGCATACACGTGCACACATACATGTAGATTTTCTTGCCTCTCCTTCATCCTTGTACTTTGAATTCTGCCCTAACACACAATACAATGCCGTGCACTACAGCACCTTACACAAAGTAATATTAACTGATCACTCCTTTAACAAACTCCAGAAATCCTGCAACACTCAGCTATTTTCTGATTTTCATGTATCTGTACACTCACTGAACCAACTTTTACACAGAGGTTTGCTGGTTCTGGGGTCCAAGAAAAGAGGCAGCGTGGCTAACCTCTGAGTGGCAGAAGTGAAGATCAGTTTGCCTATAAAGTCAAAAAGTTATATAATTAGTACACAGGCACTGTTATCCCTTAACTTCTACCATGTCAACTTCAAAACAGGTTATGATATATTCTCATTTTAAAAACCTGGACTTCCGTTTAACTAAAGCTATATTTCAAAGACCTTTTAATGAAATATTTTGTTTTATATTTCAACAATACTGACTTAGTGTAAACAAAACAAGGAAAAAACCAAAGTTTGAGAATCATTAGTGCCATTGAGAACATAACTTTAAAAGTGTGTTGGTGCTCTTCATTCTCATGGTGCTACCTGGCTCAGTGTCTGGTTTTAAAAAATGGGTTAAGTAGGAATAATTGGTACATTATATATTTTGATCAGCAGAAGATTGCACTTTCTTTGCCTCCAACTTGTAGCACAAGGAACTAATATTTAGTAGCAACCCATCCTAGAGAAATTAAGTCCATGTCTGAGAAAACATGTAGTGTCTTAATTAGAAAATGTATTTTCATACTCCAGACCCATAAGTAGGGAGACCCCTTCTGACTTAACTAATACCACACCAGATATCACCCAGTCAAGGTTCCTAGGAAAAACTGCAGTTCAACACACCTCTCTGAGGGAAACACAGTAGAATCCTTTAGAGGGTTTACTGCAAAAATGCTTTTTTGTAGATGCTGAAACGCTGACACACTCCAGAAAAATATTTAATTTTTCATCTTGCAAAAGGGGTCAGAAGTACAGGAACTTGGTGAATGTCTTCTTTACCCAAAGTAATTCACAGTAATTACACACTCATCTCCTGTCTAACACTTAGTCATCCCAAATTTGTGCATTGTCCCTCCAGCACAGCTAAGACAAATGGTGTCTAACAATAACAGTATGGCATGGCAATGATAAGGTCTGAAGCACCTCTCCTATGAGGACAGGCTGAGAGAGTTGGGATTGTTCAGCCTGGAGAAGAGAAGGCTCTGGGGAGACCTTATAGTGGCTTTCCAGTACCTAAACAGGGCCGACAGGAGAGCTGGAGAAGGACTTTTTACAAGGGCATGTAGTGATAGGATGAGGCAGAATGGCTTTAAACTGGAAAAGGGTAGACTTAGACTAGATATTAGGAAGAAATTTTTCACTTTAAGGGTGGTAAGGCACTGGAACAGGTTGCCCAGAAGAAGCTGTGGAAGCTCCANATGATTCTATGATATTTAGCATGCTGATAATAAATTGCAGCATCTCCTGTCAAAACCTAGAAAAGGATGGAACTACAGTAAGGTGGCAGCTGTACTGAAATGATGATAAAACTACTTTTTTTTCAAGCAAAGGCACATCCAACATATCTGAATCTGTAGGATTCATGATAATTTCTTCAGTCTGTTACTGCAGTCCTTCATTCTGGTTTCATTCTCATTAGACCCAGCACTGCAATCAGATTGATTCAGATCCACCATGTCCATTTGAGGTGGTGCTTCATATGGATATTGGTTCTCCCCTGGACTAGGAAGCAGTTGATTACCTCACCAAGAATTGGGCACTATGTCAGTGCTCTGGTATTTTATGTAAGTACACCGATTTGTAACTCATCAGAGAATACAAGTGCCTTTATTTCAGCATGGGAGTATGAGCATTTGTGGGAGAGAGGAAGATGCAGGAAGACTAACAGAAAATTTAAGGTCAAAGGTAAGTGAAGTGACGGACATTCCCAAATCATTAAAATAAAAGCCCTGCCATTGTTTTCTTAGGACTCCTCTCTCCTGCCATGTGTTGCTAGTTAGCAGCTCTGAATGTGGCAAGAATCAGAAAAAGCGAAATGTCAGCCAAGTTCTGCTTAGTGGTAATGTCAAAACAAGAGCCAAAATGGCATTCTTAGAAGCTAGGAACCTTTTTTGTTTGTTTGTTTGTTTTAAATACAATTAATAGTTTTCTGTTTACTGCAAGAACTGCAGCCAGTGATTAAAGAATTTATGCTTCTTTAAAAGAACTGACAACCCGAGATCCATTTTCATTGCAGTTATTTGCTGCCAATCTGTCTTTGCTTGTGAAGTATCCTGAAGTGCTTTGGTAAAGAAGCTGTTATACATACAGAATGGTATTATGGCTTTCTTTTATTATACTAAAAATGGAACAAAGTCTGTAAGGGCTAATCTTCTGGCTTTTACTCAGGCAAAATTGCTCCTCCTACCCACAAGAGACTTATTTTTTGGATATGGTTTATGCAACACCTATTAATTTCATTGAGACAACTAGGAGTCTGATCTAGGGTTTAGAGGATTGAACGATTTAATTCTGTTAAAATTTTAACAGAGGAAACATCATGTTCTTTATATAATACAAGATCAAACTCTCCAAATGAACTTAAGGGCCGCTAAGAATTGCACCTACTATTTTCTGCAGTATTTAAAACCTGGTATAATATTAATGAAATAACCTATAAGAAACTAAGGTTGTGAAAAAACTTAGATGGTAAAAATATTGTGTCTAAGTTGCAAACAAGCTTGGACCTTGACAAGCATGGGGTATAGCAATAATGATAATTACAAACACATAAAATAAATACAGAAATGTACCGTGCTTTACAAATACCGGTCAGCATGAAAGTTACTCAAAACACCGGTTCAAAACACCACTTGAAATTGCCATCCAAACAAACAGAAATAAAAACAATATTTTAAATTTCCCTATGGTATTTGTTAAAAAATCAGTTTTAATAATCCCATTCAAGTAATGAAATTATGCTTTTGACTAACATAACATGATACTGTTCTTGCGTAATCAGAACCACGAAACAAGATGGGCTCTGTTACACTGTAAGGTCCTTCCTCCTTTGTACTGATTCAAATACTCCTTCCCAATCATTGCTACCAAGATGATGTCAGACACTGATTTTAAAGCGATCTGATATTATCCATGCCAAAACAAAAAGGTAAGTTAAAAAAAAAAAAAGCAGAAAAGCAAGAGGAACTCATACAAGGAGAACAAGAGTTTTAAAAAAGTTCAGCTTTATTAATTCCGTTTTGTTTTATTGAAATTGTTTATGTGGTTCATCTGTTAAAAACATATAATAAGTTTGAACTTGATGTGTGAACACTCATTTGTTCTACTTTTGATTTTAAACTGTTCGTCTTGATCTTAACTCCATAATAGATACATACAGTACAAGAATGTTTGGACTCAAAACATTTTTATAAATACGAAGCAAAACTGTTCTTACTGAAACAATTCAGAAGTGCCATAAATTACCCTTTTGTTCCACAGGCTATATGGACCAAAGAAAATTACTGGTCCTCTGACATACAAGAAGGATCATTTGCCCTGGGACTTCATCTTGCATCCATTCAAATCAGTGAAATTGTAGTCATTGATTACAGTACTGTAAAGGCTGTGCTCTAGATTGATTCTTATTTTTATACATATTCTGATTCATTTTTTTTCTGTGTGAGTGGAAACAGAGTCAGGCTTGCATTCATAAATAAGCCTTCTCCTCCTGCAAAAAAAACCCACAGAAACAAGTGCCTAATATGTTTGTGTTGACTTTAAAAAAAATAAATCACAAGCAGAAATATGTTGAATCTGTTTTAGTCAAGGGACAGTGGAGCTGTAAGTGCCCAGGGGTAAGTAAAGAGAATAATTCAGATCTGGTTTCCATTTTGGGTGCAGATCCCATTCCACCCCCACCTCTAAGCTGGAATTTAGATTTCCAAATTGATACTAGTCTTGAAAATAATTGGGGGTAAAGGTAATGAAGGGAATATGTGTTTGATGCACTGTGTAGCAAAGGGGTTGGCAAATAGAAATTTTAATACCACATAGTTCAGGGCAACTTTTTTCTTTATTTAGCCTTTAAGCATTCACATGCCTCTAATCACTGGCCTTTCTTTACTTCCAAAATAAGCCAGAAAACATTCCCATAGCCACAACAGATCCTGTGGCTTTTAAAAGTAGCACTGATCATCTCTTGAGTCTTGGCAGCAAACAGAGCTGCTGAATTTTGGACTTTTCAATAACCCCCACTTGCTCCTGTGGTGGAGAACTTACTCTGACACCCGTCAATGGAGAAGAAGGCTGGAAGCTCACTATCAGCAACTACCCAGATTAGGATTACGGTGGAGAAAGGAGGTGCATGTGCTGCCAAAAAGTAGTAAAATAAGCCACATTTCATCAGCATATGTGGCATATAACTAATAGCTGAGGGGAGAGAGTCTACAATGACAGCATCATTCCAATTTGCAAAAGCATCATACAGTAATCAGAAAGCTGAGAAAAGGTCAGCTCCAAAGAGAACAAATGGGTTAAAATCAGCCAGAAATCTTATTCCTGTATTGATTTGAAAGGTGAAAATGCTTCAAAAAACAGGACAATATATGGATGACATTCGAGCACTCCCATCTGTCAGAGCGAGGTGAAACCTTTGCTCTGTTTCAGTCACTACCAAATTCATAGAAGTAGAGTGAATAATCATTTCTCCTCTGTACCCATATTTTTGCTACAAAACTTCACCTATACTATCCCTGTCACAAAATCTCATTAAATCATCTTCCAGAGTCTTCTCTAGGGAAGTTAACCTACCAAACTGGAGGTACTCAGACCACAACCCCAGGAAGCTGACATATGCTAAGGCTACATATACAACGCTCTCCCGGGTCAATGTGTTCCATAAAACAGCGGTGAACAGTGATACTAAATAATCAGTTTATAAGCACTATTGGTGTCTTAACAGCAAAGCAGCAAAGACAAAGTGCAGAGGGAGATTGAGCTATAATCTCTGAAGGACGTTCTGACATCCCCAAATAGAGGTGTTTAAAAGATAAAGTGTTCTCTACGAATAGGTTCTTGCTTTATCTGGTTATAATACAGGATCTTCAGCAAACAGTATGCTTTAAAATAAATGGAAAATACTAAATGAAGTAGGTGGTAATGCAAATGACAACAGAAAAAGTTGTACATATTGAATTCTGTCTTCACTGCTGTTTTCCATAAGATACAACATTCTACAGATCAATCCCTGTTCCTGTCGAAATCTGATCAGGCAACTTCTATTGATCCCAAAGGATGGCACAGCAGGACTGTCAATGCATTAAAAACTGCTTAAAATCAAAAGGATGTCTTTATGCATCTTCCAACAGTGTGCAAAACATTTACTTTGACTACGTACACACAAACCTTGGGAAAGAAACAATTTGTAATTCCCACTATGCCTCTGTGCCCCACACTTCTTATCATTCATTTGATGCTATATCTTTGGTTTCACTTGATTTTCCTTCCTTTATGGAGCAAAGAACAAAAGACATAGAGACCTGGAACTTGTCTCTTAAGTAAACCTACACTGAAAAGCAACAGTTGGATAACAAATACTGTAAGAAGTCTAATTTTGGCTATGCAACCTCCGGTGCAACACAACTGTAGTGAGTGTGATTCCATGCATGGGAGGTTGCACATGTTTTGACTAAAATAAACCTATGTTATATTTTGGGCTTTGGGAATTGGATGAGTAGTAAATTCTCATCTCATGTTTTTCCTACGCTTATTTCAGTCTAAATCCACATGAAAAATAGAATACTTTAGACACTTGGAATTTCCTGTACAAAATGAAATGGAAAGGCAATATTCTGAAATATATGATCCATGTATAAGCTCAGGCATGGTAGCTCTCAGAAATCTTTGCATATGAAGCCATCAGCAACCACTCAGCAAAAAAGAATATATGCAGTGCACCTTGAGCTGGTAGTAGAGTTTCAGGAGAAAACAAGACATAGGTATCACATTCCTTAAGCATCAGCAACAGTGAAATGCATGGTAAGGACAGGTATCCCCTCATCTGCCCGGCTATTTTTGTTGCCTCTCCCCTCATACCCTCCCAGAATCCCCAGAGTCTGTTCCCTTGATCCCCTAGGCACACCACAACTCTGGTATACTGCTTTCAGAGAAATAAAAGGTACGATACTTTCTACAGCTGGCTCAGTTCTAAGGATCCACTTCAGAAAACAGTAATAAGACAGCTTTCCTGAGCTCAGGTCACAGCTGTGTGACATCTTGAGCAAGCCTACAGGTTGACATATTTGCTACCCTAAACCCCTCTTTTTCTACTACTGTCAAAAATTATGAGAGCTAAACTGTTCTTTTCTCTCCTGTAAACCAAAGCTTTTCCAAATCAGGATAAAATTGAGACTACTCCATTAGCTCCCCAGAAGAAAGTTACTTTTGGCACAGAATGTTTTAACCTACAAATGGTAATACTTTTAAGGGTAATATACTCTTTTTTTTTTTTTAATGCAAAAAGGTATTTGTGCTCTAACAGAGATGGGACTGATCTGTAGCATTTCAGTAGACCTTGGAGCAGTTTCTGAAGCTCAGTCTGTGCGGACTGAAGTTTCTGTTAGTTAACCAGGACATTATGAGAGAATCTTTACTGATACAAATTTGATGCAAAATATAAGTGAAGTTTTAAAGAAATTGATTTTTTTTTTTCATTACAGATCTTTACAGGGAAATCACTACATATTCAGGAGTGATTTCTGTGTCTGCAGATCCGGCTGAAAGCTAATGAACATTCAGTCTTACTAATTAGCCCAGCAAAAACGAAGAGAGTTTCAACTTTCAAACTCAGGTATGTTTAATATTCCATCCAAATGCCTAGAAATTATCTCCATGTCTAATTTATTTTAAAAAGCAGTGGTGCCTTCACAGCTGTTTTGAAACAGAAGCAGGATTGTAGCTAAAAAAACTAACTCCACTTAAACATGTCAGAACCAATTTTGGCTTTAAACATTGAAGTGTGTTTTGTCAGGTCCTCATGGAAATAAACCCCTAAAAATACTCAGGTAAATCCCTTTCAAGTGCAGGATTGATTTGATTGCTGTTCTCAGTCTTTAGATTTATCCATGTGTTCTAACACTAACCAATCAATGAACATTTACCTGAAGCTGATCATATACATTACTTTTGTTCTGACAAATTCAATCCTGATGCTAAGCAAATCTGTTTCGACAAATATATCTCAAACACAAAAGGATGTATTCTTCACCAGTGAAAAGTAAACTTTCATCATAAATTAGCATGGACTTCTGTAATCTTGAATCTAACATAAAGGAAAGAATAATAAATTTCAGATTGTAGATCTTACCCACGATGTGTAAAAACTTATGTGTGTTCTGTTCTTATTTATTGTTTTGTATCCAAGCACAGATTTAATTTGCAGATTTATTGAAACACAACAAGAATGCTTTAACAAGTGTATACTAAAAAACAAAAATACAAACCAAACCTAAGACCAAATGAGCAACTAAAATACTCATTTCTGTTACAAAATAAATTGTCTAGAAGCTGTAGTTTGCATTTAACATTTGGTGTAATAAGTTGCTTGCAACATGATATAAATTAAAGATACACACCACCCTTGTTAAAACATCACCTTCAGGAAACATGCAGATTAACTCTGGCTCCAAAATTTAAAGGGGAGAAAACAAAGTGCTAGAAGATTATTTTCTTCATCCCTAAAATACATCAGTTTCAGAGCAAGTGGGAAAACATCACGGCTCAAATTGGGCCTGGTCATCGATCAAATAAGCAACACTACTCACCCCCAAAATACAAACATCTCTTAAAATATGCTTAGGTCAACAACAAAACATACTACTTAAATGAAGAACTTATTTTTATACATTAAGATGTTTTTATGAGGTAAGAACCAAGTGTATCGGTCAAATCAAAACCTATCTGAATTTAAACAAAAAATAAATTGCTTTTAGTATACAAAAAACATATTAAAGCAGAGACTCCACATATTTTACTGTATATACCATGAAAGCATGAGATGAGATGGCAAAGTAATACTAAACCACAGCTCCATGAAATATGCAAGAAGCAAAGGGCCAGTGTTATTACAGAAGACAGCACAGGATACTAGTTGCAACTCCCAAAGAGGAAATAATGAGATTCGGCATGCTAATTACAACACATTTTTTCAACGCAATATATTATGTGTACCATTTTTTACCATTGTTTCATATAGGACAAAGCCAGATAAAGAGAATTTATAAGCTCTGTGTTTTGTCAGGAGAGATTACTCCCATTTTAAACATCAAGAATAGCCTAGAAGTTTTTAATTAACTTTGACACAAGGGGTGAGCCACATAAATTGGAGGAGATCATCCTGGGAGAGAGACTCCAGGACACACATAGCTAGCAAAGTTTCATCACTCCACACATGATCCATAATCAGGAGACACAAAATCATTAAATTCATCCTTACCTTCCCTAACACTGGGCTATGAGTCCCATGTTGCAGCAGTTCAGGAGATGCTTTCCCCTCCCTTCAACAGAAGGGCACCAGCTTAAATGCTAGTGGCCGCTCAAATAACCAATACCAAAATTATATGGGGGGGGACTGACAATGGCTGTAGTACTTCAACGCCAAATCTTGCATCTTTCCTTACTCTCTTACTTATCCAATGCTGTAAGCCTGAGCCATGAAGATAAATACAATGTAAATGTCAAAATAAATAAAACAGAACCTAAGGATCTGACCCATTATTTTAAAAGTGTAACTGGGCGTGAGATCCTGGTAAAGGCTTTTGAGTCTTGCCTTGTTATTCAGCAGAAGGCAAGACTGAACATAAAAGGTATGCATGGCATACTGCACATAACTGCATGCTCAAAAATAGGAGAAGAAAAGAAAAATTAGGAAAAAAAAAAATGAAAATTGAATTTCTTTTAATAGGATGCTGGTGTGTTGTGCTGTATCCCCCAAAAATGGATACCTGGCCAAACCATGTCATTATAGCTCAGCCAATAAAACGACAAGCAGCAAATAAACCACTCAGAAAAATATTTGCTCCCATTCTTCTTGCTGATCATTGCACAACTTTCTGCTATTCCATGGTTATTCAAACTTCCTGGCTTTAACCAACCCAAAGTAAAGGATAATTTGGTACATTTCATCTACCTCTTTGTACCTTTTGAGCTGACAAAAGTTTTGGGGTTTTATTTTTTTTTTGGTCAGCTCAGGTTTCCTGCTCATGCATAGCTTGTCGATTTTCATCTACCTTTTAATGTTCTTTCTGTACTTAAAAATAGATACTTCATCTCATTGTAGACCACATTCCTCAGAGATTTTACCAGAAGCCTTGTCAGGGAGACCTGCTGTGCAAGGCTAAACTTGGCTTTGGCAAAGTTGTGTTGATTTCTTTCATAGAGGGTAGGATTTAACAGGCAATGCATGTTTAACGAAGCTCAATTGATAAGTTTAGAATTACAAGCACATCCTCTAGATATAATAAAGAATATTAAACCCTCAGAGTAAGAAAAGGCTCTAAAGTGATTGAATGGGCAGATCTAAAGTGTTTGCTTGATAGAATATTAAATGTACATTGTTCAGCTTTTTGCCTTACTTCACCATCTTTTATTAAACAATTACCACTGTGATTTAAAATAAAACCCAAGCAGTACCCACAAAATAAGCGATAACTTTGCAATGATCTTCAGTGTTAGTTACACAAAAACAAATGACAGGGGCTTAGTTTTGCTCTCTCTTATGCCTGGTGTTGCCAAATAGTTCTGAATTGAATGTCCAGTTTTGGCTCAGAGTAGAAACATCTAGAGGCATAATTAGTCTGCAGTTACTGGATTTTACTTCACATAACCGGTCAGATTCATTGTTGGAATACATTTCTTCTCCTACTGGGAAATTTTTATTTGTAATGACAATGGCAAATTAACATTAATCATGTGCAAAGCATATCACCATCACTTTTTATATATGTGCAGACATCAGTCACAGTCTGGCAAGCAGTGTCAATGCTTCATGACAATGGAGCTGGCAGAAGAAGGATGCTGCCAAACCCTTGCCCTGACCTGCTGGTTCCCAACCCACCAACAATAATTTTGTAGCTGCTCTGCAATCCACTGGAGTGCTTGGAGACCAGAGCCTTACCTGCCAGAGTCCTTGTCCCTTCTATCACAGCTTCCATTGATTCTTCCAGCTATACTTGAGGTAACCTCACATTGTTCATTTGATCTTGTTGCACCATAAGGTGGTGCACAGTGCCTCTTGCCTTTTGTTGGCTTGATGTTTGAAGCTTCTGCAGCCTGTCTTCTAGATAGGGAACATTCCAACAATTTTCTCAAATTCCCTCTGAATGGATTCTTGTGGTGGCTGAACTTTTACAGCTGACTTGACAACAAGCTTTAGGGAGCTTGAGTGGAGCAATGAAGTGAGTTCACCTGTGTTTCTCAAACTACAAAACAGTGATTCAGAAGTGACTACAGCACAGCTGTGCTACCTATGTCTTTACAGGACTCACAAATATTCACATGATAAATCCCTCATCTACTGACACTTGTAAGCCTATCACAAGCTATCGCAAGGTCTCCCACTACCTGCTAGGAGTTGAACTTAGCAGTATAACAACATCAAGGCTGCTATTTAAGACTCAAGCTGTGCTAGAGCTAGGACCCTGGCCTTGATTCCTCCCCTTGCCATGCCTGGGATGTTGATGGACCCTGTTATCAGCACCCAGCTGCCCACTGTGCTCAGACCATGCAGGACTGTGCCTGTCAGTGTAAGCATGATCTGTGCTGGAGTCACCATCAGCTCCAAGCTCAGATTGCCTCATGGGAGAACCTTTTCCTGCTTTTTGACAGTTTCTATTCATATTTATGCCTTATCACAGCACACTTCTGTTGTTAATTACATGCCATGGAAAAGAAATATTTATTAGAGCCTTGAAACACATTTACAACTGATAGAGTTTTATTTGAAAGTCTAATAAGAAATAGTAAATTAACCTAATCTACTTTCTTCAGCATATTTTTATGGCAGCCACTTTATAGCCGTTTTCTACTTCCTCTAATTTTTCTGCTACAACATTAAACTTCAGATTTCTTTGCTCTCATTATATAAGTCTTGCTATTCTTCTGTGATTTGTCATTATGTGTTTCTGATGCTTTTGTATTTTCCTGTTTTCAGACCTCCTAATCCTATTGGGTAGAGCAGTGCGCTTTCCAAATACTAAGCAAACCTAACACATTCAGGAGAGAAGAATGCACTGGACAGCACACACAGAAGGTAGACAAGTACAGGTCATGTGAGATACAGCACAGAGTGAAAACAAAGAAATTACACAAGCATGCCATTTCAAAAAGCCTATTCAGGCACAGAAAACATAAACTTGTGAGACATCTTAATGTTTTGTGACAAAGGTTTGGTGACCACATGTACTAGGGCACTACAATATACATTCCTTTAAGTAACAGAGAGGCAGCCAATAACTTAAAGCTGCAGAAAAGAAAGAGGTAGGATAAAAAGGAAATACTTGTACAGTGATCTGGCCTGTTATTTCATGACATGGAGACCGTTTTTACTGGTGCAGTGAAAGATACCATGGAGAGCTGNCAGAGTCAAGCCCTTCTCTGCTTCTCACCCTGCTCTACCAGCATGTCAGCTGGGGGTGCACAAGAAGTTGGGAGGGGACAGAGCTGGGACAGTGGATTCCAACTGACCAGAGGGGTATTCCATACCATATAACGTCATGCTCAGCAATATAAAGCTGGGGGAAGAAGGAAGGGGGGCATGTTCAGAGTTATGGCATTTGTGTGCTCAAGTGACTTACACCTGATGGAGCCCTGGTTTCCTGGAGATGGCTGAAGCCCTGCTTGCCAATGGGAAGCAGTGAATGAATTCTTTGTTTTGCTTTGCTTCTGCATGCAGCTTTTTCTTTACCTATTAAACTGTTTTTATCTCAACCCACAAGTTTTGTCATTTTTACTCTTCCAATTCTCTTCCCCATCTCACTGGGATGGAGTGAGCAAGTGTGTGTGTGGTGCTTAGTTGCTGGCTGGGGTTAAACCATGACAGGAGCCTGCAGAAATATTTTGCCAGCCTGGATGTGATAGCATAGAATCATAGAATCATAGAATGGTTTAGGTTGGAAGGGAGCATAAAAATCATCAAGTTCCAACCCCTTGCCATGGGCAGGGACACCTCCCACTAGACCAGGTTGCTCAAAGCCCCATCCAGCCTGGCCTTGAACACCTCCAGGGCTGGAGCTTCCACAGCTTCTTCTGGGCAACCTGTTCCAGTGCCTTACCACCCTTAAAGTGAAAAATTTCTTCCTAATATCTAGTCTAAGTCTACCCTTTTCCAGTTTAAAGCCATTCTGCCTCATCCTATCACTACATGCCCTTGTAAAAAGTCCTTCTCCAGCTCTCTTGTCAGCCCCCTTTAGGTACTAGAAGGCCGCTGTAAGGTCTCCCCGGAGCCTTCTCTTCTCCAGGCTGAACAACCCCAACTCTCTCAGCCTTTCAATGATTGGCTTGACAACATGGTCAGTCCAGGGAACCTTAAAGATGCATTTTGCCTTTCTCAGTACAAATCCTTTTCCTCCTTAGAAGTGTTGCAATTAAAAACAAAGTAGAAATGGGAGGAATGAGGCAGTCTGGCTCCCAAAGTATGCAGAATTTTTTAGTGCTTTTATAAGTTAATAAATGCACTCACAGTTAATAATATATTTCAACTTATTTTTCTCATATCTACATGTGTTATAAATTTTAAAGAGGACCTTGTCAATATTTATATTCATGTTTTGCATATCTACATCAGACTGGTACTTCTTGAAACATACAGTAGCTTGAAGATCTGAGTGCAGGTTTACCATCCTCTCGCTTTTTTGTGGGCTTAACTGTAAATGTGCAAACAGCTATAGTTTTCCAAGCCTGCTGCTACCTGCAGCTCTGCAGGTAACCAGGGAAGAGTACCCAGGATTTCAAGCAATAACAATGTAAAGACTGAACAAAATACAATGAATCTGCATGCAATAGCAATCCAACTAAAAAGGCATAGAAAATGATGTAGCAAGAACCAGCCTACACATAAGACTCAAATTTGTGGCCTTATCTTCTCTAAAAGGATTATTCAAAAATCAGTGGACTTATTTCACTCAGGAACTTAGTCTTTTGTCTTGTCTCTTAAAGCTTTTTAGATTTATGTAGCATTAAAGGACCTCAGCGGACAGACTTCACAAGACACCCTCTATTCATAAAATAAGAATTTAATGTTCAAAGAAGTAACGTTGAAATTCTGTTTCAGCTGAGTACACCCAGCTTCCTGAGATAACATCACATTTATGTTGAGGAAAGAATTATATACATCCTTCCAAAGCCTTAAAGTTCCCTGAATCCTGGTCTTCCCAAGGAATGCCAACTAATGCCAGCTTTGACATCACTTTACTGTGGCTGCTGCATGGGTTGTTTTAAACACTAAGGCTAAGAGCCTAATGGATTTTCATCAACATTTAGACACTTAATTGCCCTTTACTCCTCTGAAAACGCCAATCTAGAAATGTCAGAGATTTGAAGGACCATGTATATATATGCATACATCTTAAACATAAGCTTTTAGATATCTGGGCATTACAGCCAGCCATCCAAGCCAAGAAAATGTGCCTGCTGTGAGAAGTCTACTCTGATTCTTGAATATTAGCACAGACTTTCTGCCCATGGTCCAGCGTGAGGGTTCGTATTTGCTCAGTGAGGATTTGACAGCAGTGCCTGTATTCACGATACGCCCTTAAGCAAGGAGTAATGCTCCCATTAGGTATGGGAAGTAATTCAGTCTTTTCTGTAGCTCAGTATAAAGGGCCTCTAAGCAAGAGCTGTCAATTGTACCAAATTACATATAATTGTTCATGATGAATTTGTAGTGCAGGCTAGAGTTTGCTAGGAACTCAGCTGAGACCACCATACTTATTTAAGTTTGGTTTGGCTTGTGTCCAGTACTTTACTCACTAAACTAGAAACACTTTGGAGACTTTTTTTTTTCACTCTCAAAATATCTGAATCCCAAACCAGAACCTTCCACACAATGAATGGAATCAGTTTTATGCTTCTGGCTTTGTCTCTCCCATTTGGGGCATTCAGTGGGACAATGCTTTGAGATATGCTGTGAAATCACACCACATGTTAGTCTGTCTGGCTGACATGAATAGCTATATGCCTCTAAAATTTTTCTGAAGAAAGAAAAACAAAACAGCCTATTACTTAATTCAACAATAATTACAGACCCGTGTTTCTTTTTCCCTTTATCTTCATGCCACAGTAGCAACAATTAAATAATTGATCATTTTTTATTTAGGGAAGAATCCTGGGGAAAAAAAAAGAAAAGTCTTTATTCTACTTTTGCTTCATTTTATTTTTGCTTGATTTATGCTGAAAAGTCCATCATAGAAAATAGAACTACAGTATGATTCATCTAGGTTGTTATCAGAAAAGAAGCAACAAGAGTTTAAAGACCGAGGCTTCAGGCTGAAGGCTGTTCAAATGTAAAATATCATTTTCCAATACCCATTTGGCCTCCTTATGGTACATTTCTCTTTGCTTGTTTTGTAGAGTAACTGCCCAAGTCTGCAAGGTTAGCTATTGCCTTTGATTCTTTGATACCACTGTCACATTTGCATTCTGGAACACCAGCAGTCTCAGTAAGTTTCTCTGAAGTTATTAGGTACAACAACGACATTGCCTGGAGTGCATAGCTCTTTCTGCGATAACACAATAGATATGACCGAGTATCACAAAACTGGTGAGGCCATGAAAAGGGTAGCAAGGAGTGCAAGGGTAGGTGCAGAAATGTTAGTCAGATGTTTAATGGAAATATTAATCTGTTAAGAAAGGACTAACACATCCTCTGCTCTGAGGGACTCATTGGTGATGAGGAGGTAGGAGAAGGGTTACCACTGGTGTAGACATGTAAAACATCTAAATTAACGCATAGAATTTGCCCAGACCTCCTGGACTTACTATAGCTGCTGAAAGCCTTTACACAGCTTTGCCATGGACTCATGTTACAGTGCCAGAGTCCAATGCTTGTTGTGGTCTGATGGCAAAGCCAGGTAAAAAGGCTCCCTCTTTGCCATTGTGCCAGCTGTTTCCTTCTCCCTCCATTAGGCCCAGAAAAATAATGCAGGTCATACCACTTCAGAGGGCACAAGCATGGGAAAACGCCGCTCATATCCACCAGAATTGAGAGACATGACCTCAGCTTGCCCGAGGCTCTGTGGAATGAAGGCAAAAACCTCGTACTGCCCTCAGTGCCTGTACCTCAGTCCTGCAAGAAAAGTAGCAGTGCCTTCCAAATCTTACTGAGAGAGCACTCTATCCACTTCTTGCACAAGTCCCAAGCTTTTCTTCACTCTGCAAGGGCATAAAGCCCCCAGTCATATATTCTCTTAGTATAATGCTTAAATCAAACTCTAAAACTGGATCCTTAAACTGCATAAACTCTGCGGCACGTACCTTCCTCTGTGACCACTTCAGTGCTAGGAATAGCAGTGATACTAAATCAGAAGTAACTCTGTTAAGCTTTCTCCTAACATACTTTTTTCTCAGACAAATTTGAAAAATGAAAACTGGAACTTCCAAAGTTACAAGTCTCCATATTCTAATTCTTATTTTTAAACAAAGAAAAAAAGGTAGCTGATACTTCTCAGTGCAGAAAAGACTAAATGTATTATGTTACGTTATTTTTCCTTTTCTGTTATTGTTTCTATTAAACGGTCTTTATCTCAGCTCATGAGGTTTTATTTTCTCCCTTTCCCCTCCTTTTTTTTCCCCTCACTTCCCCCCATCTTTCAGGGGGGCGGGGGATGAAGGGTGTGTGTGTGCATATAAAATACTGGAAACACTCTGTGACAACAGAATAGCATAGTACAATTTCAAGCATACATTCCGTTAAAAGTATGTTTTCAATAATAACAAAAATAATTTTCTTACTTAAACTGCAATTCACAGTCAGAAGTACAGCTTTTGAGATTTTAATGTATATTTTATTTTTTTCCCCCTCAAATAAAACTACTTAACAGACTAAAGCAAATCAAATGGCTGAAATGTCCTAATTTAAAATGTCAGAAGGCATCAATATGTCAAGTGTATTGTTTAAGTTTAGTCATAACAGCCAAATAAGATGCAAAAAAAAAAAATATTGCTTTTACCCTTTTTTTTCCCTTCTAAACACAGGTAGTAGCATAAGATATTTGTAAAGAATGGTTAATTTGCTGGTCAGCCAAGGGAGTTTTTTGCTAGAGCTTGCAAAGTACCTGAATGATTATGTCTTATATGAGGTCAAATGTTTAGAAGAACTCAGGCTTCTGGAGGGCTTCTGAGGCATATCATTAGCCTCAGGGTAGGAAGATGATGATCACCTGGCTCCAGCAGAAGATACATATTGCACAGGACAGTGCAATTTGATTTTAAAGGAACTTTGGAACAAAAGCAGACTTTGATTTTAAAGGAACGGTATTCTAGAATACTTCTGTACTATTTTTTCCCTTCTTCTCACGCAAATGAACAGTATTTGTAATATTTCTAGATTTTTGCTCCTTTTTTTTTTTGTCATTTGTTAACTGTATTCTCAGTTTTGTACTATTTAATTTATTTTTCTGAAGCATTTTATCCTAGAACTGTGTAAAAGAACATAGAAGAATATAAGAAAGGATCATTTCCTACTTTGGAAAATATTCGGATGTGGGCAGATTCCTTCAAGTCCTGTAGTGGGAAAGCAGCTAGGAAAGGTTTTCTGGAGAAGAATACAAAGGTAACAGCACTTCCAGAGTCATGCATTAACCTTCCTCTAAATAACTTCACCGACTTCATTAATATTCATCCATATTTGGAAGAAAGTAGGCACAGAGGTTTCTTAATTTCATGAAGAAACACAGACCAATTCTGCTTATCATCGTGCTCTTGGTTTTCTAACTTTTAATTGGGGGGTCAGCACGAATGCTGGTGAATGCCACTTTAAAATTGCACAGGGATTGCCCTAACCTGAACTTTGCAGCACAGTCCTCAGCTTTGAGGAAGATCAGGTCCAGCCCTTGTGTTTAGCTCTTGCTCTAGCTGAAGTATTGTAAAAGGACTCCTTTAACATGGCTTTTTACCTACATACCAGATGTCAGCAGCAGTGTGTCAAATACAAGGGATGAAGTCTGGTATTGCTGCTAGCCCCACTGCTCCTTGTGATGTAACCGTGCTGTTGCAGGCTCCCCAGGTTGCAGAGCAGTAAGTCTGGCCTTTTGGGCAGAATTATTTTAATTAATAGCTATTATGTCATATTAATTATATTTATTATTATGTTGTGTTGTGTTATGTCATTAGCTACCTAGCGTTATATTAATATATAGGATTATCTAAACCATAACATTAATATAATTACTATATAGGACTATATTAATTAATAAAATTTTTATAAAAGGGAACAATTTTCAGAATGAAAATTCACTCTTCCTTGCTGAGAGAATGGTGATCCTGATGAAGACTAGTTTTGCCAGTACCTGAAGCATTTTCTCATTGGTTATTTAGTAAACAGCATCTTCCTCCCGAAGAGGAAAACAACAGGTCCATAAAAAGCATAAATTCTTTGAGACAAGTTGCAATGTGACATCCATCACAGCTTATTACTCCATATAAAATAAAAGCTAGGCTTGGCTCCATCCACAGGCTAGATGGTGTTGTTTTCCTACTGCACTGCTGCACAATTGCTGACTACAATCCAAGCTTTCATCTCTACCTCTTTTTCCCTCCCTTTTGTAACGTTAAGGGAGAAAACCTTGGGGGAAAATGAACAGCTGAAATTCAAACACATGCACTGAAAATGACAAAAATATTCTTTGGGAGTAATCAGTCAGGATTATATATTTCCCTGGTTTGCCAAGGCAGGTTGACTTGAAGCCAAACTGGCTCCTGTTGGGCTACAGCTTACAATTAATGCTCACTTCATTTATCACTGCTCAGGCAGGGATCTAGGAAAAGGAAATATCATTTCAAGTAATGTAATTGGGGCAGGGAAGAGAGTGAATTAAGGATAGTAAGAGAAGAATCATTCTTAAATCTAACAAAATAACTTGGGGAAAGGGGACTGGAATGGAATAAGACTCCAAAAGATGCACTCATGCTGGATATTAAGCTGAGCATTAAGCCCTCTAAAGCAGTTTGTGGTTCCAACCTGTTGCTTGCTGAGTATGCCAAATTGAAAGACTTTATTTGAGAAACTTCAATCTTGTTTCTGTATCCTCTAATTTGAATAATATTCTTGTCTCTGTGCTTATTTCTGTCTTATACCACTTATGATTTATTCCATGATTAAATTAAACAGCCTTCTTTGTGTGCTTTTCTCCTTTCTTCATCAACAGCAAGGCTGTTTTACAATAAGGGGAAAACAAGCGGCAGGTTTTTCGTGGCTATTACTTAATTTTCCATAGAACAAGTTTATAACTCCAGCATCAGATTAACCCTTCTAAGGTTAATATGAACTATTGGAAACAATGAAGGTTAATAACTACCAAAATTCAAAGTATAACGTTAATGTATTCACTTCTACATTTGGCTTAATGTTTGGCTTCATCTTTCTGTAGCTAACAGATCTTTAGATCATATCACATTTTTTCAGGGCTTCTTCACCAAGACTTTTTTGATCAGGTGTTCCCTGCAATTGCTTGAAGGCTTCACTTTGGGCTATTTTGCTACGTTTGGATTTTATTTCCTGAAATACTGCCTTAAAGAAGTCTTAATCCAACAGTACTTCATAGCATCTCAGTTGTTAACCATTCAGATCACTTGACAGCTAAACTCTAAGGTTATTGTTGATTCATGAAGACCTGAATTCTTTTCATAATAATATTTCCTCAGTTGCTTCTTTTTATAACAGAACTACCTTCATATTTGTATGCTACATATCTGTGTTCCTGTATGCTTCTCTTACCATTTCCTAACTAACTTCAGGACAACAAAAATGTCTTTCACTTTTTAATTTCTAGAATATGATAGGTGTCTTCCTCCATGTCAATGAACCAGCTCATAAAACTTCCAAGGTAAGTGCAAATTCCTGCAGATATTCAACACAGCAACAGTTTTTTCATGGCTTTTTTTTTTTTTTTTTTAAAAATCATATTCAACTTGGTTTTTACTTCACTCCTTCACTTGTGTTTGAAAATCTTGAAAATGAAGAATAAGCATATTTATTAGAAATAATCAGGTTTTCTTTCATATTTTTAGGTGTTTTTATTCGACTCTTAGACACATTGAGAGATTTGATGATAGAAAAAATCCAGTGAAGTACTTCAGAACAATCAGAACTGGATGTAAAATGGAAAAACGTGTTGAAAGATTCTTCCTATGACCATGTCGTAGACAAAGATACTTGAATACAGGTATTAGTGAAGGTAATGTTCATGTCACTGAAG
>VZSZ01010281.1:0-60720 GCA_013398815.1 Ibidorhyncha struthersii
GGTACGTGGGCATCTACATGACGTACCTTTACGACTAGGTTTGCTAGTCGGGCAGCAATATCTTGCCACAATTCAGCAGCCCAGATGGGTTTACCTCTGCGCTGCCAGTTGCTCTGCTTCCATTGCTTTAACCACCCCCACAGAGCATTTGCCACCATCCACGAGTCAGTATAGAGATAGAGTATTGGCCACTTTTCTCGTTCAGCAACACCTAAAGCCAGCTGGATGGCTTTTACCTCTGCATATTGACTCGATTCACCTTCTCCTTCAGCAGCTTCTGTCCTCAAACCAGGACAAGTGTGTATTATAGCACCACAGACTCCTTTTGAAGATCTTGACTCTAAACATCAGTAAATATGTAGTTACCAGTAGTACTAACATATTTACTTATATCTAGCCATTTGACTTTATATGTTAAGTATATTATTTGGATTCAAATATGTGATGACAAATATTTGTGCATGGCCTGCTAAGTTATTTATAGGATTATTTGTCAAAAATTAGATAAGATAATACACTTAATATTTTTGTTGATAATCATGATTCAAAGAAATAAAACAAAAAAATAAAAATAAAAACAAGATCAGCAGCCCAATTATAAAACAAACAAACAAACAAACAAGGAGCCTTTCCTTTAGCAAATTTTTAAATCTCATTTTAAGAAATTGTGCCTATTTTCTTACTTATTCTTGAAGCACAACAACTAATAGGCTTAATGGAATACGAGGAGTTATTAAGGGTTACTTTTCAGCAGATGGTTTCAGAATTATTTTACATGCTAAAAAGAGAATATTAAATCTTTAAGGAAATACCCTGAAACCCAAGAATGCTGTTCGAATGGCAAAAAAGGGGTTCTGACCCTCCCAATCTTATCAATAATGGAAAGCAACTGAAAACTTGTGAATCATAATAGCTAAATCAAACTAAAGAAAACATGTTCAGACTGCTCAGTTTATTTCAGTTCAAGATATTTCTCTACTATGGTTAATTATTCATGCTGTACTAAGTAGTTTATACAATAAACAATAAAGTTTAATTTCAATTTTGAAGGAAAAGATAAATGTATAAACTGTTGGTGTTTTACTTAACTGTTGAAAAACACAGTTGAAAAAACTGTAACCGTGGCTATCTAGAATAAAAAGCATAAGAATTCAATTTCAAAAATGCACAGAAAAAGCTGTATAAGTAACTGATACTTTCGAACTACCATGTGCCAGATCCAACACCCATTTAAGTTCATAGTATGGAATCCACACAATTAATTGAACTCATAGCTTACAGTGCAGGTGAATCAGTGAGGATGAGCTGGAAAATTTGCACTGCTACCTATAGTTATAAGCAGTTGTACTGGTTCCTTGTCCTTCACTTCTCATGACATATATAACACTTTCTAAGAATCTGACCCATCTCTTTCTGAAGCACATGATTTCAAAGTAAACCACAAGTCAATGTAGCGTACATACAAGTCATAAATACCTGGCACAGTATGAAAAACAGAATCCCTACATTAAGGCATTCCTCTAATATTACATATTACAAGCAATGACTATGTTAATACAGTTATTATGATAACTTAGAAGAGGTGACTCATGTTCTTCAGCCCAGCCAGTGCGGGGTAGGTACCTCACATGAAAAGTTTTTATAGTTAATTACTTCTAGTGCATTCTGATCACATCCACACTTGAAGTGAGTTACTTAGCCAAAAGGTTTTTGCTCATAATTCCCTTTGTATTGTCTGGGCACAGTATTCATAACACCTATTGAAAAGACCCTTGCAGCATGACAATAAGGATTCATGTTGTATACGTGTACAGTTGGGACAGAAGGGGATGTCAGAGAGTGCAAAACTTTACCGGACACATTTGGAAGTCTCAGCCAAACAGAGAAACTTTTTTTTGTCCGTATTGCTTCTCGCAGTTGTCACTAGATGCACCAGGAATGTGGGTATTTTGTCTGGGGAGTGACTAATTCACTTCATGACATTCAACTGACAATATTAATGATTTTTCACATTACTGCAAATGTCAATATACCAAAAATAAGTTTTGCATGTTTTTTACATGGTTCACAGGATGACGACAGAGCATTTGGCCTTTTGTAGCATCATATGAGAGAAAAGTCAAGCTAATAGATTAAATTTATTGATTTGTGTCTGTATAGGAAGACTTGAATATTTTGTATTGCTACTTTCAGTACTTATCCAAAGAACACGGAATGTTTCAAGACACATAGACATGAAAACCAAATCAAACCAACCACACACCAAACAAAGAAAATTCCCAACCACTTTTCTGTTTATTCTCAGATATTAAGTGCCAGACACTACTTCATGATTAGTAGCATCTTAATTTGTAACAAAATGCCCTTCTGTAAATGCAATGTAATTATTATTACTCTCAAAATCTTTTAAGTTCATCATTCTAAATTGATATTACAAATGACAGTGTACTGTAATTCAACTAACACTTTTACTCATAGATATCATCCTTCATTTTAAAATTTTTAAATTACTGTCCCTCACTATTTCCTAGAACAGTAAGATGCCAGTCCTATGATGAGTTTTTATCTGCATTAGAAACAGTTATTTATCATTCTACTTAGGGATTTACAAAACTGGAGTTCCATTTTGATTCCAAAAGATGATGATAAGGAAAAAAGAGAAAGTGACAGATATTTTTAGAGCAATATATTTCATAAAAAACTTTTAGTAGAGAACAAAATCAAACAGAACAATCACAAGAATATTAACCATCTGCTTTACTTACTGTTTTATAAAGTAGACCAATGTCATATAAGATTAAAAAAAAATAACTTTTAACAACATATATGAAATGCTGAACTTAAAAATATTTTAAATTCCTAAAAATGTAATTGTTTTTCACTTACATTCTGAAAAATATTGCATACTTCCTACCCATTTAAATTGTGTCTCAGAAAGCACATAACAAATTTCAAGCTGTGCTTGCTAAAGGAGAAACATCACTACTTCTGTCAGTGCTTTTACTCAAATTTAATTTAATTTAATACATATGAATAATTCCATTATTTAAAGTATGTACTGTTATGTTCACAGGTCCAAATGCAGTTTGGCTCCAGCTAAGAGAAGAAACTAGTTCTTCCCACTGTATAGGAAAAAAAAACTGTCTTCATTTTTACTAAAGCTGCATCATTATGCAGCTGAAACAGAAAATTTCTTGAGGCCATAAAAAAGAAAAACATAGGAACATGATTTTGAAAAAGGAATACTTATGAAGAACATTGGAAACTGTTTCAGAACAAAGGGAAAATACATAGTCTTTCCTTTAATGTTTGGTATGTAAAAGAACTACATAACCAACACATTACACAACTTTGGAAGGACTATAAACTTGACATTGAACAGCCTCTCGGTAGTGGAAATTAACTGCTGTACCTCAAAATCACTAAAATGGCTCTAACACATTTTGCCTTGTACTTTGCCTTGTGGCTGTTAGCAATAAATACTTCAAATATGTTCACTATATTCTGAGGATTTGAGTATTTTATAACACAGATATGGGACATTCTGGGTTTGCTGGCCTTAGTGCTAACTTAAGCATACTGGCCAGAACAGTCTGGGATACCTTTAATTAGTAGCATACATGTAGATAAACTGATTATGTCCATACTCTTCCCTTGTTTCCTTTTGTTTGTTTGTGGTTTGTTATTTTGGGGTGGGGTTATTTTGGTCCTAACATTTCATTTATGCAATGCTAATCATTTTGTGGAAAATGAGATTACATTAAATGAATGCAATACTCTGTATTTTCTCACTTTTTTCCACAGAACTTGAAAATAATAAATTTAGCTCTTTTGCCGTTTTTTGGTTTATGTGTTGTTTTCTCAATATAAAAGATTGCATTTAAATGAAGAACAAGATAAATTATTGCAAACAAGATGGGTTTTAGGACACACATCTGACAAAGAGGAAAAAAAAGTCGGAAAAGTCAAAGGCAGATATGACACATTGTATTAGGTGTAGGTGGCAAGGTCCTAGTAGTAGTGGCAGGATGCTGAAAGGGTGGCCTCTGTGTGAAGAGATCAAGGGCTGACCTGTGCTGGACACAGCTGGTTCCAGCAGGCTCCACAACCAATCCGCTGCAGGGCAAAGATGAGTCAATCAGCCAAGTGTGTGGCACTTCTATGAAAACATACTTAAGAAAGGGCAGAAAGCAGACAGAGAAAGGAGAGGATGACAGAAGAGAGTGAGAAACAGAAGAGGGAACACTGAGGAGAAGGGGTTCCACGGTGCTGGAGCAGATTTACACACTGTGGCCTGCAAAGGACCCACACCAGAACAGATGGGTATTTCCTGAAAAAACTGCAGCCCATAGAGGACCTACACTAGACCAGAGGAAAACTGTGAGAAGGACGGAGCAGCAGAGAGAAACCAGTATATAAAGAATGTAATCTTCTTCAACCCCCTGTGCTGCTCAGGGAGGGGTAGAGGATTCCAGAGTGAAGGAGTGAAGTTGAACTTGTGGAAAGGGGAGATGTTTAATTTCAATGTTTGTCTAGGTTTCTCACAACCTGAATCTATTGTAATTGTCAATAAATTAAATTTTAATTTTCCTTATGTTCCATTTGTTCTGCCCGTAACATACAGTGATAAGCAATCTTCCTGTCTTTATCTTGATTCATAAGCTTTCTTATCCTATTTTCCTCTCCCCACCCCACTAACAGTGGAGTAAGTGAGCAGCTGGGTGGGCATCTGGCTGTTAACCAAGGCTAACCTATCACATGTATTAAAAAAAAAAAAAATTAAAGCACTAAGTAGGGAGATATATCAGTGCTGAGTGTACAAAATGTCCAGAAGATATTTGCAGAGTTCATATACGTATAAATAATTCTTTCACAATGTTGACTTCTAATATAAAACACGGTATTTTTTTCATTTTAGAAACGGAAAATTCCTGTTTGCATTTTTGGAGGAACATTCAAGTCATTCAGTTTCTGCTGTTGCATATTTGAGTCTCAACTTGTAGTTGGTTAAAGCTTCATTAATCATTATTAGAGATTTCTTCATGCAAACAAAATAGCATTTAACTCATTTAACTTATAATTGTCTGCTAATTGACCAGTAATTGGTTCAGAGAACTGTTAAATAAGTATATGAGTATAAAAGATACGTACATTGGGAACAAAGTTTCTCAATGCCTAGTTTACGTTTTTGGGGGGTTTTATATATATCAAAACATCATTGGCTGGGATAAAATTATATTGCTTATATGAAAAGAGTTTTCATTAATACTAATTCAATTCCTTCTCAGTTCACGCAATATTTTATCAGAGGAGAAGGAAGTAAAGCATTTTTTCTTCTTGTCCATTGACACTGTCTGGAAGTAATGTAGGTGTGTAACTCCTACGTTCCCTTTCACAATTAGACAGATATTGTGTCTTCATATGTTTTAAAATTGAATACCTCTAAGCACAGGGAAAATAAAAATGTAACAGTTTTATTTTGGAAACAAAGTTCTTCTACCTGTATTTCTGGAAAAGTAATATATTTTTATATATTTTGATCAAACTCTTAAAACCAAAATTAAAATAAAAGTAGTGAGTCACTGGAAAATCTGCATCACAGAATTTGATTTGAAATGCTTTTTCTTTTACCATATAATATAAGCTTCTTTTTAAAGTAAACACACCAAACAATAGACAAAAAATCCCACCAAACTGTAATGCCTCATCTTGGCTATCTTTTCTCCATCTATTTCTTTGCTGAGCAGAGTGAAAAAACAGATTCTTCTCAACTTGTATAAAAGGGCCTCTGCTCTTTTCTGAATTCAGTTGTCTTATTTGTTGTTATTCAGATAGTAAAATACATGAGATAACATGTAATTTATCCTAGTACATTTGTTCCAAGAAGAAATAAAGAAATTATAGGAAGAACCTTTATATTTAAATTGTTTTTCCCAAAGAGTTATGTTTCAAGTACAGATGGGCATTAAATTGAGATGTCAAGTTTTCACGGAGGAAGAATAAGGGTGGAGTGCAAGAACAACTGAGAGAGAAGAGGAAAGCAAACCTCTTTTTTTTTTCCTTTCATCATGACTGAACTTTTATTCAGGTAGTGTTAATTGCTCTTACTACTACTTCTGCCAGAATACTATCCAAGAATGAAAATACAAATACAGACATTGTCTCACTGTTGGGTCTGTATCTCAGACTGTTCTCAAGTGCTCATCCCTGTTTCATACCTTTCTTAAGTATTCAGTCACTGTGTGGAAATCAAATTATCTTTACTTTAAAATGAAGACTGAGTTCTAGTTTTGCCTGAGTAATCTAGTGTCCTTCTATGATGGACTGACTGCATCAGTGGACCAGGGAAGGACAACAGATATTATCTAGCTGGACTTCTGTAAGGCCTTTGATATGGTCCACATAATATTTTTGCTGCTATATTGGAGAGATATAGCTTTGATGGATGGACTGTTTGATGGGTAAGTAAATGTCCAGCTGGCTGCATCAAAAGAGTTGCAGTCTACAGCTCAATGTCCCAACAAATATCAGTAACACGTAGTATCCCTCAGGGGTCCGTACCTTGATATCTTTATCAGTGACACAGACAGTGGGATTGAATGCAAGTTCACAGATGACACCAAGCTGAGTGGTACAGCTGATTTGCCTGAGGGAAGGGGTGCCATCAAGAAGGACCTTGACAGATTTGAGAAATGGGCCTGTGTGAACCTCATGAAGTTTAAGAAGGCCAAGTGCAAGGTCCTGTACTTGGGTTGGGGCAACTCCTGGTACCAATACAGGCTGGGAGATGCAGGAATTGAAAGCAGTCTTGCTGAGAAGGACTTCGGGATACCAGCAGATGAAAAATTGGCCATGAGCCATATATTTGTACTTGCAGCCCAGAAAGCTAACCATATCCTGGGCTGCATAAAAGAGGTGTGTCCATCACATCAAGGGTGGTGATTCTGCCCCTCTACCACTCTGGTGAGACCCCACATGGAGCACCGTGTCCAGCTCTGGGGCACCCAGCACAAGAAAGACACAGACCTGTTAGAGTGGGTCCAGTGAAGGGTCACAAAACAGACCCCAGAGGGCTGGAACAGACCTGGCCTACAGGAAAGCTGGGGAAGGACTTTTTACAAGGGCATGTAGTGACAGGACGAGGGAGAATGGCTTCAAACTGGAAGAAGGTAGATTTAGATTAGATATTAGGAAGAAATTTTTCACTTTGAGGGTGGTAAGGCACTGGAAGAGGTTGTGCAGAGAAGTTGTGGAAGGTCCATCCCTGGAGGTGTTTAAGGACAGGCTGGATGGGGCTTTGAGCAACCTGGTCTAGTGGGAGGTCTCCCTGCCTATGGTAGGGGGGTTGGAACTTGATGATCTTCAAGGTTCCTTCCAACCTAAACCATTCTATGATTCTGTGAAGAAAGATAGGGAGGTACTCTTAATCAATGCCTGTAGTGAAAGGACAAGGTGCAGTGGTTTTAAACTGAAAAAAGGGTAGGTTTAGATTTAATATAAGGAAGAAATAATCAGAGTGGTGAGACACTGGAACTGCTTCCCCAGAGAAGCTGTGGATGCCCCATCATTGGAAGTGTTCAAAGTCACGTTGGAAGGGGGTCTGAAAGCTTTGAGCTAGTGAAAGATGTCCTTGCCCTTGGAAGGGGGTTGGACTAGATGATCTTTAAAGGTCCCTTCCAATCCAAACAATTCTATAATTTGAACACCAATGTTAGGCATTACAAAGCAGGACCATACATGTGGACCGCGTGCCTAAGCTCTTTAGCTCTTAAGGTCTATAGCTAATAGGGATCTAGTCAATAAGGCAGTGACCAAAAATGCTAATAATCAAAGGGTATGTTTAAAAGAAATTAGGAGTCTCAGGCCCTACGTTATCTATTTTTCATTTGACCTTGACTGAGAGTGTGTTAATCAAATGTAGGTATGCATGGCTTAAATGCAAATATACAAAGCTGGTGAGATGAACCTATCAGCTCCCCTAACTTCAGGCTCCTTCTGCCTTGTGTGTGTTTAGCATTGCCAGGAGGGTACGCATATGGTCTTGAAATACACGTTTCGATAAGAGCTTGAGTGAGTATCTATATGCTGAATTTGAGAAAGGGCATTTCCAGTGTTTTGGCTTACTTATTTTCTCAAATTAAAGTTTTAAATTAAACCCACTTTTTGATCTGAAAAAATATTTAAATATTCTATTCCCACGTTTATTTTTTGTTTTAATTCTTTATGTGCAAACAGTTTGAAGACTAACATCAACCTGCAAAGCTTTAATTTTGTCTTATCATCATTTTTCAACAAAATCACTTTAAAAAAGGATTCAATTTTATCTTGTTGACAAGCTAGAAGGATTTCAAACAGAATAGATGTAAAATACATGAAAAGATATCTGACACACTTACAGCAATATTATGATTCCATTGAAATAAAAGATATGATAGAAGGCTACACTGACCAAAAAAAAAAAAAAAAAAAAAAAGAGGAAAAACAAGTAGAAATTGTCTAAGAAAAGTAGGAAGATGATGGACCACATATTACCCACTGGTCAAGAACTGTCAAATCAGTATTAGCAGCTGAAATGAAGTACAGGCAGGCATGAATCCCTCCCAGCAACCATCAGTGCCAAAAGGCATCTGAGAAAGAAATCTGCACTAACACTATGGCAGTTACTTTTTCCACTGACCTTGACAAAATACACCAAGCTTTTTGCACTGTCTGCCGTTAACAGTATCATTTCAGAAAGACAGAAAGGATTACTTGTGACTCACAATATTACAAATCAGGCAGCAGGAATACTATTAAAAAGTTTCACCACATTAAGACATTTAGAGACTGTGGTAAACTTAATAGTTTTAATATGCTATTCAGCACATTGTGCCCTTAACTCCCCCATATGTCTCATTAATACTGGGGGTGGGAGGAGGGGGAGTAAATTCCAAATCCTCTACTACAAAAATGTTTTTTTTTCTGATGAAATTGTAATTAATCTTGCACGAAATTCTGAATGTTGAAAACAAATCACAATTGTCCCAAAGGAATTAGACCAGACTTTATACAAAAAACACTGTGCTAGTATTTATTTTAATTTTTGGTTCAGCCTTCAAACAACAATGGTTAAATTAATTTTATGTTGTTGTCCCATACTCAGCTTTTTTTTTTTTGCTGGAGAATATTCTGCCATATTAGCTACTAGTGCATGAAATAAAAATATATTCAGATCCCAGGGAGCAAATATTAAAGGGTAATATATTTACACATGTTAATAAATATACAAATGCAACTACCCATACTACCATTTAAATTATGTGTATAAACTAGTCATATTGCTTTCCTGTGCATCTCTTGCAAATCAAAAGCAGAAAACAAGTGGTGTTAAAAATCCTGTCCCATAACTCATAGACTACATGGTCTTTGAAACATTCCAGTAGAAGTTATGGGGAATTGCCTACACATAGATTGTTACAGCTCTGGAGATTAAACACATATGACTGTTGAATATTTAGAAATGTGATTCAATTATCAGTTGGCAAAACAATTATGAGGCTGAAATGAACCAGTAGTAATATTTTTATCTGACTTACAAGAAAGTAGAAAAGCAAAATCCTGTTTTAAGATTTTTCCATTCTGGTTGTAATTTGGAAATGCTAAGGGTAATAGACGGCACACTAAATAATAAAAAGTGTAACATTTTCGGGGACAAAATCTGTACAGAGCTTTTTATTTTTTCCTCAAAACTCAGACAAACTGTTTTTCTTATTAAAAGTGTTTAAAACATGATATGGTTAGGAACAATTGATATTGAAAATGAATAAACAGCTGTTCCAAAAACATCTGTGTATAGGATCAAACTAAAATTTCATAATATCACTGAATTAAAATTGGGAGTGAAATAAAAGTTTAGTTTTACTACTTTGTAAGAACAACATTCCTAAGACAAAAGGTGATATTTCAAAATGTCATTGTTTTTAATCATATAATTTAGCATTTTATACATATTTTGAACAAGATGCATCACCACAACAATAACTCATTTTACAGCTTTATTATGGTAAAATGCATTTGTAGTATTTATTTTACTCTTGTCAGTGAACAGAAGAAAAAATAATAGAAATAAACTTATGACTTTTGTATTTGAAAACTATTGAAAAAATCTGTGTCTCAATGAACTAGAAATGACCACATTTTCTTGGTATTGTCTATATTAGCACTTACAGCAATGTTAATTACACAGAAGCTGGGAATCATGTGAAACGTACTAGTCTCGAGGTTTATATGGAAGAGATTTTTGTTTTGTAAGAAATTTTTGTTTTGTAAGAAGTTAATAATACATAATGGCACTGGATAAAACACACTGTTCATTAACATTTTTTTTCAAGACTAGTGCTTTGAAGGCACTAGTAGTGCATGTTGGCTGGTATTTTTAAAATCTAGACTAGTCAACTTCAAATAAGATATGCTGAATCATTTGTATGTACTCTGAGGTCTAATTCAGTCTTAACACTACTTTGTCCACATACTAGTGATACTAACATTGACATAGTCTGAATTTCTATTACTCTTCAGAATACTTTTAGTCACACATCATTTTTTTGTTTTAAATAATTTCTTTGGTCATTTATACATTTATTTTTTCTGATGCACTGACTTATCTGTTATCTTTTGTAGAGCAAAAAAGAATGTTAACAGGAATTCTCTTGAAGCAGAGGACAGAACATGCCTGTGTTATGAAGAATTAGAGGCAAAAGACAATAAATAACAGCATGGTAATTTATGGGAGAACCAAAGTATCTCAGCTCAGGGACTCAGATTCCAGGCTTTGAAAAAATACTTAAAATTAATCTGCATTTGCCAGAAAAATTTGCAATAGTATACATTAAAAAAGGAATTTCTGTGCAAAGAACAGATCAACAAGCTTTGATTTCAGTTATTAGTCATGACTCACAACATCATTAGGTACTGGAAACCAGTAAAAAAGTAATGTTGTCAATATGTTCTTATGCATTGTCTCATGCAGCTTGAGAATAATAGATACTGTTAGGGGAAGGCACCATTTCTTGAAGTATATTTCTGTGTTCCAGAAATATAATTGGGATTTTCTGCCTACTGTAAATATGTATTTTCACCCAAGTATTTTTTCATAACTATTACTCCTTAAAAGGAGACAGACTGTGATGCACCTAATGGTCTGGGGGACAAGTCTTATGAGGAATGACTGAGGGAACTGGGGCTGTTTAGTCTGGAGAAGAGGAGGCTGAGGGGAGACCTTATCACTCTCTACAACTACCTGAAAGGAGGTTGTAGAGAGATGGGGACTGACCTCTTCCCCCTAGTGACAAAGGCTAGGACGAGAGGAAATGGGTTCAAGTTAAGCCAGGCGAGGTTTAGGTCGGATATTAGCAAGAATTTCTTCACTAAAAGGATTATCCAACATTGGAATAGGCTGCCCAGGGAGGTGGTGAATTCGCCGTCCCTGGAGGTGTTTAAAAAAAGGGTAGACATGGTACTTGGGGATATGGTTTAGAAGTGGTTTTGTTAGGTTATGTTAATGATTGGACTCGATGATCTTAAAGGTCCCTTCAACCTTAACAATTCTATGACTCTATGATTCTAATGACATCTCCTAAACCCCTGTTTTTGACTGTTTCTGCTGGTTTTTTTTTTTGTTTGTTTGCTTTATTGTTTGTTTTTGGCAAACCTTAGACATTAAACAGAACTAAAAGATCTTCATTTAGGCTGATTCTCCAAACCATTGTTAGTTCCCTCCTTTAGTGGCGTTTCAGAGACAGATTTTTCCATTCCCACAGAACATTACTTTACTTACTATCAATCTTTCCCTTCACATTGGCTCAACAATAAAACAAAACAAAACAAAACAAAAAAAAACACCTCAGTAGCTTTTCATCAGTTATAGGAATATATAACTCAAATGCTTCCACAACATCCTTTCACATCCTCTCACTAAATTCTGTTTTCCTAAAAACTTCATTCTTTTTTCTAATTGATACGCAGGAAATAAAATGTAATTTTAACTGAGTTAATAACTCTTATCAAACTGTGAAAATTGTAAGTAAAGAAAAAAAATAAAAAAAAAATCTCTTATATACTTCTAAGGACAAGAGAATGTTGGAAAGCTACTCTCCTTACAGTACCCATATTCTTCATTCATGCATTCTTGGAGTTAATAGAAAAAAGGACAAACTACATCAAACCAGTATAAACTGTGTTCATTAGTAATAACCCTCAGAAGTCCATTGCAATTTATGTCAAGATAAATATGTTCAGCCACAAATCAAAGCCCCAATACTTCTTTGCTAGTCTAGTCTTTCAAATATGGAAGAAACATCTAATTCTATAACATTATAAGATATTTAGCTCTAGAAGCGTCGGTTCTAGTCTTACATTGTATTTTCAAAATAGACACTATTGTGTCTTAGTGCAGAGCTGCCATCATATCTGCAAGAAGCATAAATGTTTTTCTATCACTAACTCAGAAAAAAATGCTTAGGTTGGTTATTGTTTTAAAAGTCTAGTTTATTTATAATACATCACAGATAACTTGATAAGTTTGCATAGAAACTTTTGAACAACTTTATAATATTTTACAAGCTGGAGGTAAATTTTCAGTCAAGCTAATTAATTTTGGCTACATTTCAGCCTGAAGACAAATTGCAAAGCCGTTAAAAAATAATTTTAGGTGTTCTTGTAAAAGAAAGAAAGAACTATGAATGGGACTAGTCTGTATTGATTTACTAATGCAAAAGAGAGAATGTTCAAACAGAGTTTCTTCAAAACTCGATTTCCTCATTCCATTTCAAAATGTATATTTTCACAGAAGGCTTACTATGCAATTAACTGTTTTGTTCCTGGAAAAAATCAAAATATTCCTCTACTGTTAGATGCTGATTTAGGACTGGACCAGGAGAAAGAAAACAAAATCCATTTTGCAAGGAAAAGTATTCAACTTTTAAGTATTGGTTTTGCACTGAACCAAAGAAAATCTTGCACTTCTGTGAAAAAGTCAGCATATCTTATTCATTAAAACAATGGGCTAATGGGAGCTAGGATTTGACATTAGTAATGATCTAATTTTATCTGAATTTTGTTAGTCTCACTCTGAGCATGACTGGGCCCCTCAGAATGTAAAAGGGTATCTGTCTACCTAAATATGTCTTGCAGTTTAGGAGGGACGTGTGTATTACCACTTTCCCTCCATCCTCCCAAACTAGGCACTTCTGAACATGATCAGAAGCTTAGCATTAAATGTTTAAGGAACTTTAACCTTCAGCAGAAAGGTAACATTTTAAATGCCTGAAGGTTATATAGTGTCGGTAAAGAGACAGACTTGTTGAGTGTCCTAACTCAGACACCAAAACTCTGACTCAAAAGTTAAGCAAATTCTGGCTCTTGTAATACCCCTCTCTTCAGAATTTGCTGTAGTAATTTCAATAGAAATATTTGCGTGCGAGTATTATAATCAAGTATCCGGGCAGTTTTTACACTAAAGGAATTAATTCCATAATAATTAGTTTCCTGTACCGGCATGTTCTTTGTCCTTCATTGCTGATCCTTGCTTCGTATTGTGTCCTGCCCTTCAGCTTTGACAGCCTGAGACACATGTTCTTCATATAGTGTATAAATATTAAAATTCAGCTTGGGCTCATGCATGAATAATACAAGAAAATTATAAAAGAAGCCCTTGGACATAGCTCAACAGATGAGGTAATAAATTGAGTTCTGGGGAAAAAAAAGAAATTGTACCTCAAGGGAAAGCTATAAACTATTTTTGCTAACAAATCACTACAACTGAACATACTTTTACAAATTTACCTATAAGCAAAAGCAGTTTTCTGCACATTTTTTGCTAAGCTCGCCAAAAGGGAGAAAGGTAGGTGTGGGAGGGACCGTCGTCTCATTCTGTTTCAAAGGGAACTCATTACATAGTGTAACTGAATTTCACCTTATTTCATCATTTTTTTCTTTTAAATAAATGCTTTTTATCACTAAAAGCACAGGGCACTTTCAGCATAGCGAGTACATATGCTGATGGTAGGGAGACACAAGGGAGATGATTCAGAATACGGAGGCAAAGAGCTGTCAAAAATCAGGCTAAATCACGTGTTGGAAACACGGTTATCTTCTTCCTCTGTATTAAAAAGAAAGAGAACTTCCTCACTCCTCTTACGTCTGAAATAGAATACAGGTTGAAAAGCCATTTTCCGAAACAGCATTGTGGGACCGGCTGAGATTTTTGACTGTTTAAAAAAATACCTATTGATACTGTTCCCTACTTGTTTTGGTACTTGTGAATGTTCTGTCTTGTATTTCGAGAGTGTTGCTGAAACGAAAGCAGGATTGACAAACGCACCCTTCTCCTTTAGTTCATGCAGTACTAAATTTTATCCTAGATATAGTTTTTCTTTTGTAAGTTTATTTGCTTAATTTTGCTATGACTAAAAGAAAAGATTCTTACAACGTAGAAAAAAATTGGGAAATTCTTGAGATGAACCTACCTGCAGCAGGAAGCAGATTTATAGCCAAGTCTAAGAAAGAGTAGAGAGAAAAATGCTTTCCTAGGGACTTTAGAGATACTATGGAGAGAATACAAGTTGCTGGAATAGGAAACAAAACTAAAGTTTCACCAAGAAAAAATACAGAAAGAAAATGTAAAGGACAAATATATTTTCAAAGTTTTCCAATATAATCTCTCTGACGCAGAAATTCTGAGTTTTCTGTAGGTAAAAGGTTATGTCTTTTAATAACTTTGTGTTCTAAAACCATTTACCTCTGAAGACGTCTTCAGTATTTTTCATCATCCCAACTTAGAGAGAAAGGGTAGAGAATTTCCACTTTCTATCTCCAAACAAGCTGGGGTTTTGTTAAAATAATAACAATAGCAATAATAAATAATAATAATTTCAAAACCCCTATGAAATTGCTAACATTTATTTCTCTTGCTCAATATAATTCTGTAATCAAAGGGCTATCAGTCTGAGCTAAAACCTGTCAGATGAGTGTTCTGTGCTTGTTACAACCTATATAGTGTTGTTAACTATAATTAAATAAATATTTCCTAGTATTATATCACTATTAATTTTTGCATCTACGTAAACAAGGTCTCTTTTAAACAGAACAAAAATAGATAGTCTGACTTAGTAAAGGGAACCTTTGAAGAAGCTGGAGATCCCGGCAGTGCATACACTCATTTTTTCCTTTGGGTATGTTTGTTAATGTAAGCAAGAAATAGGCATCTCGCTAATTGCTTTATGTTGTGCTATATGAAATACAGCTATTTCAGTCTTAACATTTTGGGGATCTTTCAAAGTTTCAAGTCTGTATCATCACTTTCTTACTAGTAACTGCTGTTTCTTTCAATATTTATTCCCCCTTTCGCAGAAAGTTAATCGCTTGAAATTTACCTCTGTCAGTCTTCTGCTGCCCACCCCATGCCACCCAAACTGAGAAACTAACAATCTGGAAGTAACAGAATATATTGCAAAAATATTTTAAAAAAATTAAAAGATTCATATCTTATCTAAAGTTGTCATTTGAATTAAAATGTTGGACTTCAACTTTTTTTTTTTTAAACCTGGTAAGGCTATAGTAAGGCTCATCATAATTTAGAATAGATTTGTAATATTAGTCTGGCTTCTATTTAAATGTTTCTAATTTAGAAGGCCAATTTACACAAAGTGAAAACCCACCCAGAAAATCAATATAAAAGTAATATGCGGTCTATTGTTTATATGTAAAAGCATATTGTTTGTAAGGTTGGGTGTCTGCCATATTTTTCAAGAGTTCATAAAGTTGCCAGTGACAACTTAAAAAAAAAAAAAAAAGTGAAAGTAAATCCACCACAAACAAAAGCAAAATATATTGCAAACTAATTCAAAAACATTAGTAGGCTGGTCATTCAAACCTGAATCCTGGCATGGTTTGAGAATGAACTGAAAATGTGTAATGCTGGACTTCTCACACTACCTTTTTCACCAGAGGAGATAGTTTTAAAAGCCCTTTTTGTTAGAAGAAAAAGTGCATTTGCATCAAGGGTTACAGTGGCCTCATTCTATTTGTTTTAATTCTATTTATTTCTAGAAAATATGAATTCTTGAATCTCCCTGGAAACAATAAAAATAGAAACGCGAAAACTGTGGTCTCAAGCCTCTTCATATAGATGGCCATGTTCTATTGAAAAATTCTGTCTGGACATTATATAACCTTCAGCCTTATATTGTTTGTCCTTTAAGCCATTGCTGGAACATGACTCCCTTTGTATATGGAAATGTGATGATGTATGTATCTTTTATTTCTTCATGATCAACCCTGATAGTTCTTATATTTGTTTCACCTGTAGGCCATATTCTAAGCATGGACTGTAGCAGAGAACAAGGAATACTTTATTTTTCCCTCAGACTGGAAGGCAAGATTTTCGGCTTTCTTTTCAAGTTTGCAGTAAAGCCAGCCAAACTAGTAATAGAAGATACCCTGAACATGTTAGTTGATAAAGAGGTTAGTTTTTCAAGTGGGAAGCAATATAGGATCCCCCAGGCTGCCTTCATTTAGTGTAGAGTCTAAAGGGTTCCTGCAGGGACATCACATGTTCTGGTGCGTATTCTGTAGTATGAACACACTCCTGCTTCCTATCGGTATCCTGTACCATTAACAAAAAAAAATTTAGTGCATTTAGTGAGACTGATTCTGAGAAAAGAGCTCATCAGCATGTGGGAGAGTTTGATTATTTAGTCCTTTGTACTTCTAACCTTTTGACATTTTAGGCACCTGACGGCACCCATACATTTACAACTCCCCGTGCAAACATTGCAGAAGAGAATCAGCCCACAAAAGGCAGCATGCTCAGTGTTTAAAAGGTGTTATGGACTGATATATATTGGTTGTGAAGTCATGTATGCACTCTTCAAGGTGTTCCAAAGAGCATAGATGCAAAGAGCTATCAAGATACGTCTTTAAAGCTATTATTTTCCAGCAGATATGACTATTTTTAGTGTAGTGACATCAATTCTATTTTGCCATCATAACTTATGGAAGACTTGTGTGTGGAAAATAAATAACTTTTCATATATAACAGACTTTGGGATAGTGTTAGCTTGCAACTAGTAGAAGCCATTGTCAGTTTTGCAGGCATCATCTCCAAACAATGTTTTCTTTATTTTCTCTGTATAAAGCTTTGTTGTTGTTAACACTTTTATTTTGATATTTCATTTCGTTACCTCATGCTACACATTCCTGTTTCTGCATGTCAAATAACGTATAGCAGCATATTTTACAGCTATATTGGATGCACTCAACTTCAACAAGTTTATTAATCAGAGGTGTTGGGCTTTAAACGAATCATGTCAGGTGATACTCATGGAATTTATCAGTCTCACTTTGTATGTAATTTTAGGTTAAATTTTACTCAAAATTTTAAATACTAGTCCTAAAGCTATAGTATAACCATTCAGTGCTTACTTGGGGGAAAAAGAAAGCCCTTATTTCAGAAATAAAGCTCATTCCTATATAAATGTCATTGCTGTCATGCATTGCTCATCCAACATTAATATTATCTCCTAATAAAATCATAATCATAGTAGTGTTCTTGCATATTTATGACAACAAAACCTCGCTGCCAAGTATTTGAAAATAAAAGCCTATATTTTACAGAAACAAATCATTGGAGAGGTGTATTTCACTGGAACCAATGACAAAAAAAAAGAAGTCGTCTGTTTCAGACATAGCTGACATCAAATGTAAATTAATATGATATTTTTAAAAATTCTCATTTAATGTTGGAAGTGTGTTCCCTTTAAATGCCCAGCAGCTTCTCAGATCACATTTCAAAAATCCCTGCAGGAATTCCTGTCTATATTACCTGAAATGTGTAGCAAGCTCTATTTCTTCAAATTTTTTTCATTAGAAAATAAATATTTTTATTCATTAAAAACTGAATGATAAATAATGCATGTTGAATGTCCATCATATATGGATATCTCTGTACCTGACACATGGTAGTCAATTTTACACAAATTAACATTTGCTTCAGCTGAATAATATGTTCCTTTCAATATAATCAATTAGTGAATAAATCCATCTTGAATATTTCTTAGATTAGGTGTTAAGTTCATTGGAGGATTTAGGTACTTAAAATGCAGGTTAGCAGAATTTGTCATCAAACTACAGTTTTCTATACCAGTCTTGCCCAAGCCGAAGCATCCAAATCATGTAAGAATCTTCATTTTGAAATCTAGCACACTGAAGTTTCCTAAGCATGCTGCTTATTTGTCTCCAGGATTGTGGTTCAGGAAAACTCCTTAAGTGTTACATGATGTCTAAAACAGATTAGGATTCAGAAATTACTAATTTTTCTACATTACTATTATGGTCATGATATGCAGTCACTTCATTATCTTGTCTTAATATTTCCTAAATTGTTACTGAATTATGAAAAGCAGTTAAAAGTTTGCGGGAGGCTGATAAGTCTGATAGTAGTTTATCATAAAGAAGATGGGGGGGGCAGAAATCACATTTAAAAGTTTCAAATGAATTAGTTGTTTGGTTTGTTTGGGTTTTTTTGTTGTTGTGTTTTGGTTTTTTTTTTTAATATGTATTTTCCAAAGTAAAAGGTCTCTACAGGTATTATAAAAGAACACCTTCTACAACCTCAGTGTATAAGGTTACTGACTATCAGAAATGGATATCCAGGCCAGAATCAGTCACATTTTTATTTTGCTTGAGATATTTACCTCCACACTGAGGGCTGTTCAGTAATATAGAATGGGTTTCTGTTGAGTCAATCTGTTTCTCAGCCTGAGGAAGCAGAAATAACACGTGTCTTCTGAAATGAAACTTCCCTCATATGAAAGCCTGATGAAAAAGGCTGTAGCCTGAATAGCCAAAAATTTTTACAGATACCTGGGAGAAAGCAAACCCCAAGTGTTTGAAAAAGATTTGAAAAAAAAAAGCCAGAAATCACAATTACTAAGGTTACGGGTTAAGGCTGGTTTAATAATAAGTCAGAACAGAAAAATAGGTCTTCGAGCCTATTCTTTAAGAGCAAGTCTTTTTGCTAATCACAGACTTGTTACGAAGTCTGTCTTGCAAAACCAGATTTCTGATACACCCAAGATACTAATCTTGTTTTGAATACAGTCTGGTCAAGAGGCATGATTTGAAGGTCAGTTGTTGGGAAGAAACAGTTTTTTTAGTTTTCTGTTTTGTTTTAGGCAGTGCAAATAGATAGTTAAAGTACTGCAGTCATGCTATGTCACTCCAAGACATCTTTTTAGCAGTTGCAGGTGAGAGGTTGATGCCGTTCTCCTTTGCGTGCTTTTTCTGTCTGCTTGCACAGTGGTCTGTCATACTCCCATTCTTATCTTGAGAAGACCGTAAACTTTTGTTTGTTACTTTCCTTTCTCATGCACTGTTCTTGTACACTACTATTGGTATTACTGTGATATTCATTGCTTTTCTTCAAGGTGTCTTTCTTACAGTCAGGACAATACATAGAAAACTGATAATAAATCATAACTTTGCTACAGATGTGTTTAAAATGAGATATCTCCCAGTTATGATTTCACAGCTTTGGCTATAAATAAAAAGGGGAGTGTAAAAAGTGGTCCCACTTGAAGTGCATAATAAAGCTGTTACAAAATGACAAATTTATCTTGCATGAGTATTTATTTTTGACACTGAAACTTCAAACTGAAATAAGGAGTATAATAGAATTGCATTTTGTTTAATTATTATTGCCCTCTTCATTTCCCATTCTTCTTTGTTTTTTTCTTTTCTATTTTCCACATTTGAAATTGAACTATAGAAAATAATAACAAAGGGAAACTGGAGAAACAAACCCAAACCTTTTAACAAAACATAATATTAGAGTTTTTTAGAGAGAACAGAAAATTTGAGGAACATTACTTTTACATTCATTTACTCAGAACATACATGGCTGAAAGTTTTGCTCATTTTTAATGTGATTTTTAAATGAAGCTATAATGATTTTTAAGAATACTTGTGGCAGCAAAGGAACAAACAGAAGCAATGACTTAGCAGTTAATGACCATAGCCAAGAAAAATATGCAAATAGAATAAATAAGATAAGGTAGGAGTGCACAGGGAAGAATCAGAGAATGGAAACTAGATCTAGTCAGATGTACTGAACAGTTGACTAAATATGAGGAAAGGACTTGATGGCAAATGATAGAAAATTGCCAAGGGTATTGGAAGAAAAAAGTTCCACCAGTACTTTGGTGCAATGATTTCTATAACAGATGATTGTAGAATGGATGACTCTTTGTTGCAGTAGTTGTGTAAAAACAGTTTCTGCTATTAAAATGAACAAAAATATATGACTCTCCTTATAAAATGGGTTCTCAGATACACAGACCTGAGGATAAAAACATGAAATATTTAGTATGGGAAAACAACTTTTGATTACCAATAACGTCCTGAACATGCACTTATTCTCTAAAGACTATGAGATTTTATTTATTTATGTATTTATTATATTTTTTAATGGTTTGTTTTTAAAACTTAGAAAGGCTTAGGAAAAAACTTGCTAAAAATATTGTACCCTAGGAAACAAACACAAATAAATTGAACATGATCAACTTGCTTTGTATCAGGCTTAATTTCAGGTAAACTTTATTACGGTGAGGTTACTTTTTAAAACAAACAGCAACCATTAAAAAAAAAAAAAATCCCTATTATGTCCTGTAAGAACAGAAATGGCTTTCATTGATCTAAATGCAAAGCTTTCATTAAGAACTTGGAATTTGTTCAGAGATACATTCAAATGAGAACCACATTAACCCATGTATATTTCCACAAAGTACCCTTGAGTTGTATGGCTACAGAACAACCAAGGTACTACACCAGGAAATACTTTTCACATTCTCTTTTGAAATCCTCTAATTATAGTGTCAAGCATCTAAGATCATAAGATGAGAGAGACTGTAGAAGAAACAAGACTCTAATCTCTTTGTTAGGTCACTTGTACAACGACATGGAGGAACTCTCAGTCATAAGCCTGGAGGCACTCACCAAGTGTTTTTCATGTTTTTAATCCAGGAAGAAGAAAAGGAATTTTTGTCAGCTTTTGAATATAATCTAATTTTAATACCATTTGAATAAATGGAATTACTGCAGAACTGAATTAGTGTCACAAAATTTAACCCATAGTTTATAGGCTTGGTGTGTTCATGAGATAAATAAGTACTAAGTGGCATTTATAAAACAATTAATGAATTAGCATAGAATACAACAAATTTATCTAATACAACTTATTATTGAAACGTCAACAAATGCTAGTCAAAGACAATGACAGCAGCACAGAGGGAACACTAGCTGCTAACCAGTATCATGTTTGATATTAAATGTGGTAATCACAACATTACTGTTTCTTGCTATATTTAAATGGTATAACTGGATTACTATGGGAGGGCGGTGTTGCCTGTGTCTTTTGTCCAGTAGTATCTGGTAATTTCCTAACTTAAAATCAATCTAATGTCTCTAATTACAAAATCCTTTGTAGGAAAAATCATATATATTAAGTCTGTGTTGAGGCAACATTGTACAAATAAGATTAAAATGAAGAACACAAAATCTCGTAAATCATTAGGGGGAAAAAAGCCAAAACCAAACAAAAACAAATAACAAACAAAAAGAACCCCACCCAAAACCACAAGCTAGGAACCTGAGATAATTTTATTGATGAAGTGTTCATAAATATTGACAATGTTTTCCACATCTACGCTTACACTTTTGACATTTTTCTTAAGGGATCATATATATACACCCAGATATATATATATACCCAGAAAAAAAGCATTTTGGAATGTTGTATCATTTATTCTATGATCTGTGGGTCTGAATCATTTAGGTGTGGAGCAATAGTGTGGTTTTGACATGAATCCTCCTGCCAGCCTCAGTTATAGCTTATCGGTCTAACTCACAGAGCACATTTTATGTGTGTGAACTAGACCCCATTTGAAGAAAACTAAACCAGAATCTCCACTCTAGGTATTCACGAAGTTCAATCCAGTGCTCAGTGGAAAAGGAACTGAACAGATTAGAACAACATTCTCAGAGGGGAAATTCAGGCCAGAGCACCAGACTAAAATGACTCTGAAATAAACCCCCTGAACTGCATGTGGTGTAGATGTGGGGCATGAGCACCAGCTGCTGATGTCCCAGTCAAATTATACGCACCTACTGTGACAAAATATTGCTAGTATAGACAAAGCCTGGACAGTTTTTTTTTCTGACGGCATAACTTATACTTACAATGATCAGAAGGTACTTGTTTATGCATTCCTTCAGAACAAGCTGTTGTGGCTAATGTGCCTGCCTTCCACTGTCTGATTCATAGAATCACAGAATCATAGAATGGTTTAGGTTGGAAGGGACCTTAAAGATCATCTAGTTCCAGCCGCCCTGCCATGGGCAGGGACACCTTCCACTAGACTAGCTTAAAGCCCATCCAGCCTGGCCTTGAACACTTCCAGGGATGGACATCCACAACTTTCCTGGGCAATTTATTCCAGTGCCTCACCACCCTCATAGTGAAAAAATTCTTCCTAATTTTGATCATAAATCTACCCTCTTCCAGTTGGAAGCCATTCCCCCTCATCCTATAACTACATGCCCTTTTAAAAAGTCCCTCTCTAGCTTTCTTGTAGGTGCCCTTCAGACACTGGAAGGCTGCTATAAAGTCTCCCCCGAGCCTTCTTTTCTCCAGGCGGAACAACTCCAAATCAGCCTGTCCTCACAGGAGAGGTGCTCCAGCCCTCTGATCATCTTTGTGGCACTCCTCAGGACCCACTCCAACAGGTCCATGTCCTTCTTATGCTGAGGTCTCCAGAGCTGGACGCAGTACTCCAGGTGGGGTCTCACGAGAGCAGAGGGTCAGAATCACCTCCCTCAACCTGCTGGACACACTTCTTCTGATACAGCCCAGGAAGTGGTTGGGCGCCTGGGCTGTGAGCGCACGTTGCCGGCTCATGTTGAGTTTCTTATCAAGCAACACCCCCAAGTCTCTCTCCTCAGAGCTGCTCTCAATCCATTCTCTGCCCAGTCTGTATTCGTGCATGGGACTACCCTGCCCCATGTGCAGAACATTGCATTTGGCCTTGTTGAACTTCATGAGGTTTGCACAGGCCCACCTCTCCAGCCTGTCCAGGTCCCTCTGGATGGCATCCCTTCTCTCCAGCGTGTTGACTGCTCCACACAGCTTGGTATCATTGGCAAACTTGCTGATGGTGCACTCAATCCCACTTTCCATGTTGCCAACAAAGATGTTATACAGCACCGGTCCCAGTACTGAGCCCTGAGGAACACCACTTGTCACTGCTTGCCACTTGGACATGGAGCCGTTGACTGCAACTCTTTGAGTGCAATCATCCAGCCAGTTCCTTATCCACCAAGTTGTCCATTGGTCAAATCCATGTCTCTCCAATTTAGAGACCACAATATTGTGCAGAACGGTGTCAAAGTATAAGTTGTAGGTACTACAAAAATACAGATAGCAAAGGATCACATCAACACATAGATAAAAACTCACTAGAATTGGAAACATTTCAAGATTATGTGACCTTTAATATGGGAAAGTGATGAGATATATCATGACGAGAAAACTAGTGAAGAAACTAATTATGTGATTTATATAATCTGCTGTAACTTTAACTGAACTTCCTGACTTTCCTTTACAATAGTTATCTGCTTCTGATTTATTGACCTTAACATCATATTTATTAATATATGGTTTCAAAATTTTTTTCTTACAGCTGTAGAACTAGACTATATCCAATGGATGTTAAAAATTTGACCTGTAATAAGTTGTACACAAAAGAGATTTCTGCTCTTGACTGACCTCGGATACGAGGTGATTCAATGCAGTTTTCAAATTCCATGTCCTCTTAAGACCCTCCTATATGAGGAGCTACATCTGTGAAAATCCAGCAAAATAAGCCTCTCTAAATTTTCTTCTTTCTAGTTTAAATTGGTTATTTCCCACATCATTTATATGTTATTATTTTCCTTCCAACAGCTTCTATGATATGGAAACTGAGTACTAGAAAATATCCCTTGGTGTAAAAACTTTGCAACAAATCCATAGCTGCAAAGAGAACAAGTCCCCAGCTACAACCAGTGATACCAATCATAAAAATTTCTGACTGGTTACCTCTGGTTTACTTCTGTTTGGTACCTCTGAACCTCTGTACCTCACACTGATGCCACTAGATCAGGAACCGACATCAGTGTCAGTGTAACAGGATGCTTGCTCTGTCTGTTGGATGTTTCCTCACCAGAGAAGGCAAGCAACTTGCACCTCCATCCCAGTCTTTCTGACCACAGAGGCAGATTTGACTCTTATCGTATGGTCAGAACAACTGGTGTGATTTAAAGTTCTGCTTCAAGTACATTGATCAAGCTCAGAACTACCCAGTTGGTACCCTCATTCAGCCCTGGTTACGTAACTTTAATATTATATCACCTTTTTCCCATTTCCTGATGATCCTTTTGTCTCCCCTCATACTCCACTTTCTCTGCCCTAATATCCTCGCCAATAAAAATAAAGTCCCTAATGACTTTTTCGTCATTTGTACCAGTTTTGCTACAGCCACACCCAAATTTTCTGTTTCTAATGTGGCTGCCTGGGGAATCTCAGCCTTACAGGTTTTACTGATAGTTTGCCTACGTGCTGATGGCCTTGCAAGACTCTGCTCCTCCAGTGCTCCCCTGTGCTCCCCTCCAATTACTTGTGAGGTTCATTTGTCTCTCACATACCTTGCCCTTAACTAGCTGTGAGATCCAGCAATTGTTCACGGAGCTACCTTCGTTTGTTCTCCTTGTTATCTGTCACATCTAGGAATTTCTCATGCCCCCTTCAGCAATTACTCATGTCCTGTTCTGCAGTTTCCCATGTCCTGTTAATATGCTTCACTTCAGGCCAGGATCTTGTCAGCAGCTAAGCCGTTCGCCTGCTGCCCTGGTACAGGTGTGAACTGCAAAGCACAAAAGACTGACAGGAACTCATTCCTGAAGCCTTAATCATATCACATCACAGAGCCGAAAGTTTCTAACTTCGTTGAAGCTGTTAGTGACAGAAAAATTTCTGATCATAGTGGAAATGTTATTTATAGAAAATATACTTACAATTTTAATGCATCATTCTTCTCTTGGAACATGTCACCTGCCATCATGCAGTGTAAGGTGATGATATTTGTGGAGTGCTGAATAAGCTTTATCAGGTACAAGAGGTGGAATCACCATAGATGCCTAGAATAATAGGGTAACTGTATCAAAACCAATGTAAACATTAGACAAATTTAAGAGCAATACTACCTTGGCTATACTATTCCTGTTACACATTACTGTTTTTTTTTTTTCTAGAGGTTGTTCAGCTGTTTCTCCATTGCAGTAAATTGCATCTTAACAACATACTTTCTATTGCATCAGTGATTTCACTGATTCTAATAAAGTGTATAGTCACTAAAATGTAACAAGGGAGATCGTGTAAATATTGTCTCTGGTTTTCTTATTTTTCAGAACTGTCTGTGCTGGTAAGAACGGAGTCAAGAGCCTTGTTATAAAAGAGATCTTCATGCTCTGAGTTTAAAAAATATGGTCTGAATCTATCAGACATATCTAAACAGAACTAAAACTAGTTAATTCAACTTGCCACCTCCCACAAGTCCAGCTTTGTTATGCATCTGTCACTGCAAGTAAGACTTCATTTGAGCCATGCACTGATTTATGCAGAAGCTCTATGAAGTAGAGGTTAGTGTTGTGAACATGCAGAATAATGTGTTATACTAAAGGATTCATTCTTTAAAACCATTTTTATTTTTTTTAATTCTTCATGAGTAATATGTGTTTAAGACCTAATTTGCAAACTCATATTTTAAACAAATTTTTACAAGTCTGACCCATCTTGTATATTACAGCTATGCATCTTGTACTGTGTTAAAGGCCAGAATTCCTTGTGGAAAAAGTTCTTTCAACTTTACAAACAAAAAGTATGAATCAGAGGCCACATCTAAAGGTGCCTCGAGAAGCTTTATATTAATAGAAACATTTTTTGAAATCCAGTTGCGTAAATAGGTTTTTAAGCAAGATGTAATTAACCTTAAGGAAAGGTTGGGTTTAGAATTAGGACATCTCAATAAGTCTTTAAGTAATGCAACATCACCATATGGCTTAATCCCCTATTAGTGATTTTGTCACATAAGAGAAAACACTATTTAGCAACCTCCTCCGAATTACAAAGTCTTTCTTTAAAGTTTCCTCAGAATAGATAATGTATTTCTTGAACTACAAATAAGCTATGATATGTAAATCAAATCCCTAGACAGAGTTAGAGAATGGTGAATGCTTTTCTTAACAATTTTAAACCATGTTTAACTGTTAACAGACAACTTTCTTAACTGATAATTTATGTCTCTGTTTTCTGCTTACCTCACAACAGTAACAAAGGAACATCTGTACACAGAATTCCTTTTCATGAGGATAACACTTATCAACACCAGAAATATACACCTACTGATGGTGCTTTATTACAGTGTTTGACACCACTGTCCAGCAGTGTATCTAGTGTGCATACAATAGGACAGGATTTGTAAAGAAAACATTTAGAACCTTGACTACCATTTCTTTTTCAGCTGAAACTTGTCTTTAATTTGCAGGTACCATTCTATGTGACAGAAAGATATATGCATTAGAAAACTGACATCTTTCTGTGAGATCCATCTTTGAAATGCCAGAATGCATCACAAGGGGCTATAAGAAAATAGGTCTGGAAAGCTAGTAAGGAGAGGTTTCTGCATGATTTTTCAGTAGTTTAGAATAGAGGTAGAGTTTAGAACAGAACTAAGAGCACTTTTACACAAGCTATTTTCATTTTTGTTGAAATTATATGAAAGTTACTCCTTCTAGTATACTCCATTTTACATTTATGTGCTTGCTTGTTTTCACCAGACTGATTCTTTGTCCTTTTCTTGTTAACAAAATGAAACTGATTGGTCAAATCTGATAAGACCTATCCAAACTGGATGTCTCTGCCAAACCACACAGGTCTCAACATCCAACTAGACAAGAACAAATGATTTCTTTACACACAGAAAGCCAAAGATCCGTTTGCTTTTGCATGAGAAACTGAAAGTCATATCATATTATAAATTTTATAAGGATATGATAATCAAGTGAAAAGTTAAGAACAGCAAAGAAAATCCAGCAGTCCTGAAGTTCAGACAACTGGAACATGCAAATAAGTTAGGTTCTTCCAATATTAATGAGAACCTATTGTCAAAAATATTTGTACGAACTTACATATTAATTTTGTATTTCTTTTCTTTCTAAATGTGGCAGCATGCACTACTATGGTTGCTATCACAAAGCTTTTTAAGATGTCTCATAATCGTGATTTAATCACTTACGTAGGTATGCTTCTGTTCAATCTAGTTCTACAGTTTAAGAAATAGGTGCTAGATTTCTTCAACTTCGAATATCCAATAAATATGGCTGCACTAAAAAAAAATGACACCACTATTTTAAACTCTGCCAGTTTTGCATTCATAATGGATCTGATTTGAATTACCAAAGAATTAGATTCTGACGGTTTTGAATCATTCCCTGAAGGTCTGGTGCTTGACATAATTCAGAGAGTTGTTTAGCATTTCTACTTATTTGATCAAGACCAGTCCAGTATAAACACTGATCTGGTGCAGAACTGTATGTTGAAATTACTATATCATTGGTACAATGTTATTATGAAGGCACTATAATTTAACTGCAAACTATAATATAACTGCAATCGCTCAATAAAATGACAATAGCAGGCAGAACCAAAAGGAGCACGTATGCCACAGTCACAACTTTATACGTTTTGCAACGATATTAGGAGACAGTGGTTAGTAAACAAAGTGTAGCATGAAAACTTTGTCATCTGATAGTGGATTCCACCTATAACCAATTGCAGTCTCATCCCTTAATATCATGCTAAATATCCAACACAATAGCTGACTGTCCTTTTCAAAGGTCCTTATGTTCCTTTTATTTATTTTTTAAATCCTCAACTGCCGCTCATTTAGAATTAAAATATTCTCTACTTTTACTTTGTGAATCTGACATTTTGCATTTTCTCTACTATTATTCATATAAGTAGACTTAGTCAATATGACATAATGTTCTGATGCACGAAATGTAGTTTTTCTCCAAATTACACTAGATTAATATTTCTATTGAAATCACTGGAAAAGATTCAGATGAGATTTAGAAGATTCAGACGAGATTTGGAATCTTGTCCACTACAAAAAGCTGTGTTCTTTTATATACATTATAATACTACAGTTTGGATTTTTAAAAGGATTCAGGCCACCAAATTGCAAGTGTTTTGGCATTCAAGTTCCTAACACTGACCATAGTGTTCTTACAATCCTTAAACCAAGCATCATTCATAGTAGAAAAAAGTGACCCAATATATAACTAGACAACTATAAATTGGTAAAGCACTTTGTGTGGATTCTGGATGGGGAGGTAAGTGGTGAAGAATTCTCATGTTATTTTCTGTCAGTATGTTCTCCAAGAAACAATGATTGACTACCCACGCAGAATACCGGGGAAAGGACTTCTACATGACTAAGTAAGAGAGCCCAGCACTTTTTATCATTAAACTGCATCTCATTTGTATGCTATTGTCAATGATAGCTTTGAAATATAGCTCTAATGAAACTGATCACTTTTTTTTTTTTGTCTTAGGCACCCTCCTGTAGACGAAAGATTCACTGTTCTGTTTCCTGAACTGCTTTTATAACCCCGTTTATTTGTTGATTACCTTCTTTGCTGTAAAATCAAGCTTGTTAAATATGTGTTCTGGAAAAGTGTTGACACTTTCATAAAAATATCCTGTCCTACCTCAAGGATCTGCACCATCCTCTTCCAGTTTTGTTTTTAAAATATTTCAAGATGAGATGTCTAGGACTTTGAAATTGTCTTTTCATATCATTGATTTGATTGGCTTTTTTTCACTGCATCAATTAAAAATTTTATCCAAATGGATTCAGGCTTAGCATTTAAAACATTATTTTTTTTTTAACCAGGCCTATCACATGTACAGGCATTTTATGTGCAATGTCAGGAGGCTATGTTACATAAAAGATCAAAATGTCCTTTGAGAATATATCCCATCAATTGATTTGTTTTGCACTGAAAATGAAGAAGATACACAAAGAACTTTTAAATCCCCCTTTATAAATTTTCCTTCCTAACACGCATTACATTGTTGAATTGAGTAATACAGAAACTGAAAACTGATTTTAAGTAATGATCACATTTCCTACAGGGGTCATCAGCTAGTAACTTCCAGATTTCTTAGAACAAGCTCAGAAAGTTGAGCTTTTCTGAAAGTATCTGTATTTCCTTAGTATCATTCATGTTATAAAAACCCAAAAACATTTCCTGTCTCTGACATCTGTTTATGTATTTTTACTTCATTTTGTCTCTGGAATTGAAATCCATTTCTCTACTTAGTGTTCTGCCCCTCATTGTAGATCCTTGCCCTAGTTACCATCCTCAGTAGTTGCATTTTTACCAGCAGGAAATATTGTTCAAGAATTCAGGAGCCTTTGTACTGTAGAAATGTACTGATCAACCTTACAAAATGCATATTTGGACTCCAGTCTAATTCAGAAATGCACCAAACCTCATGTATAAGTCAAATATTGTTCAGATAGTAGGTATTGTTTGTGTAGTACGTATTTTTATATCTTAGCTGATCATGTGCAAATCAGCATGTTACTCCTTTTGTATTCACAAATTCATCAATTTCCCACATTACTTATAAGAGAATATCTTGTCTGGATACATGTTGTCAGATCGCAGAAAACTGGAAGTTCCCTGCAGAGATGGCTTTGTGAGGTTTTTTGAGATTCTGCAGGAAAATAAGCGACATTGTTGTACATGAAGTACTGTTCACGCTGTGTTGATTTGGCAGAGTAGTACCTAACTCTTGCTTTGCAAGGGAGTTTCCATTTTGATTGAGTGTAATAGGCTGAAGATTTTATTGTAAAGGTAAATCTTACCTGTGAGGATATACATCTTTACCTCTGTCTTCTGTGTGTTCTCAGAGCATAACGGAACATTAATTTCATCAGTGTCTTTGAGCTCATTCTTCATCTCAGATGAAAGGGGAGGGATAGTAGGCTTTCTATATATGCCATTATAAATTTCATATTTTCATATTTAGTTTTTCCTTGATTCTTCCACATGTCTAGTAGTAAGGTAAGACTTAAAAGCAGCAGATTGCACATCCACATCTACACACTTACTTTATATATAGTTGTTCTTGAATCCTTTCTAGTCAAAGGGGAAAAAAGACACTTCTGGGGTATAAGCATTCATCTGACAAGTTTTATAAGTCTGCTTTACAGTGAAAATAATTGTAGTTACTTATTTACACTTGCTAAGAAAAATATCAACTTAATCTAATAAAGGAAAAATACAATACAAAACAAAACTTTCACTTTTGATTAAGCAAAGAATAAATTTAGGACCTAGACATTTAATTTTCAAGTGAATTAATTCTCAACAGAAAATAATAGGACCCTAGGCTGAATTTAGTAAAATAGATGTAGCTGTGTGTAGAAAATGGAATAGTGATGGAATTTAGGAAAATTATGTTAATAAATGTTACCACCTATGAAGCAGACTGTTCTTGTAAAATTTTGGGAAACACTATATATTTAGATTTCTGCATAGCAAGCATTTCCACATCATGAAAGGCAATTGCATTTGTCACATTGTGCACAATGCAATGACGCATGCATATAAACATCTGCCCTGTGATAGAGCAGCATTGAATATTAATATGGCTAATGACTTCTTGTCTTTAACAAAAATTCCAGAAGTCAAACTGTGTTAAGTATGTACAGTGATAGCAAAGTCTATTCTCATCTGTGCTTTATTTCTAGAAGAAAGCAACCATGACTTTTCTTTTTTTTTTAAAGTTGCTGTGGTTTAGGGTTTTTTACTGTTTTGTAGCAAAGAAAGTTTAAAACACCTTAAGCAGTACCCTGCTAAGTCCAAAATGAAAACTGTGTGTCAGTTCCCCTTTATCCATATGCTTTTCTCTGTCCCTGTCCTCAGTGGAGCTAAACTTTTTATTACAGAAATGCAAGTGCCCACAGGAACTTGTAGGTGCTGAAGCCAAAACGATAAGAGTCTGGATTCATTATCATATTTAACTCTGTACATCACCATAACTGAAAGACCAAATCTGTCTGAAATTTCTCACTTTTCCTAAAAAAAAAAAAAGGAAAATGTTTTAAGATTTACAGTTGAAAAAAACAAGAGAGGAAGATCTGAAGGACTTTAATTAATAGGTGATATGGAAGATTTTAGTAGAAACTTCTAAAAGCAATTAAAAAAAAATAATTCTAATGTAAACCAGGTAGGCAGTTTGAACTGAGTCAGGGGTATATGATAAAGATAATAACACACTGTGTACTGATTGACTAGTAGTGATATATTACTGAGAACTAGACGAAGCAAGAAGTCTTGTGACATTGCCAAGGACAGTTCCTGATAATGAGTAAGAACATGTCTTGAAAAGTGGTTGAAACTAACCCTGCGGCCTGGACAAAGACCGAAGAAGAACTGAGTCTGCACAGGGACAAAAGGTTACTTGCGGTGATGAAGAGGACTCATCAGCCTTCATCCTCATGACCCTCAGCGACCACCACCAGGAGGCACTGTGCAAGCACAGCTGGGAGAAGTTTATGAAAATTATTTTTTAGAGCTAATTTAAATACAAAGCAGGGACAGGTCATGTCTATGTATTGGGAAATCTTATGATTATGTGATCAAGTACTATATATATTTGAGAAAACCGCTGCACTGGGCATGCACAATTGTGGTGGGGTGACCCCCCCGTGCTGCCTGGTGCTGAATAGACATACCTACTTTACAACCTTCTCGGTTGTGGAGTCTCATTCCGCACGTCAGAACTATGAATTTTTTTCAGCAATTGTGACATAACAAAACTAAGACGTGCACATACATAGAGTAATACAGAACCAGATCTGGATTCACACATGTTGAAGGTAGAGTGGGATGCCATCTCACTTTATACATCTGCACTGATTTTATGTCTAAGCTAACCACCTTTGACTTCCTCTCTAATCAATGCAGAAAAATAAATATATTTTGTTTGTAATTTTCCTGATTTGTTGTTAGACAAATATCTATTTTATGCTGAGAAAATTGCAAATGTAATCTTTCCATTGGCAACAAAGAGAACATAGAGTGACATACACACATATATATTAAAGACGTCCACTCTCAATCTGATTAATCCTACCTCTGTTACTCATTTGTCTGGGTTTTCTATAATATAAAAGGATTTACAGGAAGTCGGCAAAACTATGACTTCTTATATGATTTTAAGAAAACCACTAGAAGGCATGAACATATTCAGTAACTCTAAACAATACTCTACAGTAGTTAGGACCCTAGATCATGATAGATGCCAGTAAGTAGATCTTCCCTTCCTTCACCACTTCTCCATTCACTTTCATTCCTTCTATGCCTTCACCTTCCCCATTTTAATGCCAGTAAAGAGGGTTGTATTGGCATAATGGAGAGAAGGACTTGAACAATAAGCTACTACTTATTGACATTATATGTCACTACTTTTAAATTGTTTGTCTCATATTTCTTTTTTTTTTTGCTAGGGCAAAAGAAAGGAGGAAAATATTTGGGAAGGATTAAACAATTTGTTTGATAGGTCATACTTATTTTTTTATCAAAAGCCAGTAGTTTAAAAACTAGACAATTTTATTATTGGTCCTTGATGTTTTATACTCAGAAGTCATTCAGTAGATCATCAAAAAATATGAAAACCATGAAACTTATTGACATGAACCATTAATTGCCTTCTGAATATTGGTGCTACTTCTTCAGACTGTACCACTGCTTCCTAACTACAGCAATTGAGGCTGAAAAGTGAAAAATGAATCTGAAGTTAATTTGGGATTTCCTAAGCCAATAAACATAAAATGTTTGTCCCAACTACAAAATCCTAGAAATGTGCACATGCTGTTTTTGGAATACTAAATAATTTTTACATGGTGATAGCTAAGTGGTTTCAAAGAAAGTGTGAACTGAAAATGCTATTTATATGACAACTTTCTGTCATGAACGTTAAAATGATTAGATGACTTACACATGCATTATTCCTACAGAAACCTTTAGACTAAAACCTTCAACCAAAACATCAAAAGATACTTCCTTTTTGTAATAGCAGACTACAGCTCTTTTGCATCATTTATTTTCAGTCACACAGATTAGATGAATGAAAGATTAGAGCCAAACCTACATGGGCCTACACATCCATGTAACATTAATTTGCCATTTTCTTTACTTCAAAACAAAGACAACATTTTATTATACAGTATTATTATATTTGATTATTTTTCCTTTTAGTTTGTTAATATTTTGGTAGCACAGTTAGTTCTTTCAATGGGTTCCTGTCTTTATTGCCTACTCTCTTTGCTTTTCACATATTTTTATTCCTAACATTCCTTATATTCTGCAGAAGATCGGTCCTGCCTCTTCCCCCCTCCCCACTTTTAGATATATTTATATTGAAATTGCAAAACCCTCTCTTTTGGTCTTTCAGGTTGCAGTAAGTTTAAATGCTTGGTGTGTATAACCACAATCTACTTAGACCTATTCCAACCAGAATACTTTTATGGAATGTATGATTTTATTTTCCATTAGAATCATCTATATCCCATGAGGAAGAGTGTGATCTTTAAAATGAATATTTGGGCCACAGTCACAATGCCTAACTCTAGTCAACAGCATTGGCACTTGGTGCCTTCTAGAGGGCACTCCTTACTTTCTTACCTATTCAATGGAGAAAAACAAGCTTTTCCAGACAGAAATTTAGAGCACCTTTATTAGCCTCTGTCTCTGAATGATTAACTGGAAAAGACTGTCATTCTCTCTTTTCTTATTAACCTTATTAACTACCCTCATTAGAGAACTTCAAATACATAGTCTAAGTATGGTCTGTAAAGCAAGGAGACGCAATTCATTCCTCCTCTCTCAGAATGCCTACAGTGTTGTGGATTTATATGAAAGCATGTTCTTGCACTGGGGGGGAAAAAGAAAAAAAGTGACAAGTGATATTAGAGCTAGTGAAAGTTCATTATGTAGCTAGCTGTCTGGCTCCTTGCTTTATGATTATCTATAATGAGAAAGTCACAGTTCTATTCAAACTGCAGTTTCTCTTGTTATTATTTATCTTGAGTATACTGGATAAGAAGATATAGACTATTCTTTTTGACTAGGACAAAACATAAGGAATACTTTCCTAGTCGCTTCTTGTTAAGAGCATCACCCCTGTACACGGACAGACACGTTAAAACTGTTGAGTTTGATAGGATTACTTCTGTAGTCAAGACATACCGATACTCATGCTGACTATGTATCAAATATTTCTGCCTTAGATTTTCCCTTTGTACCTCGTAAAGTTGACTTAATTAGGTCCACGGAGATTCTTTAAATGCAGGGTAGTGTCCAGGTGATATAATGCCTATATAAAATCCATGTCTCTACGCAACCCTACCTTGACATATCCGTTCAAAACCCTCCATAAGGGACACACCAGTGACACACTGTAGCAAATATTTGATTATTGTAAAGACCCAAATGGGGACTGGTATCAGCAGATGCTATATACCTACTGTACAGCGTTGCTGTACGAGGTTTATGAATGGGCTGAAACAATCTTGACAAAGAAAAACAGAAACATCATCTATTGCCTGAAAAAAAAAAAAAAGAGAAGATGAACGAATCTCAAGGAAAAAATTAAATTTAAAACATTATTTTGGGTTTGGCATGAATTAGAGAATTTAATGTAATCCTGTAGCTGTAATCCTGTAAAATGTATTAATCATTTTTAGAGGGTATTTGCAACAAAATATTGACATTCTCTATTTTGATATATAAAACATTTTCAAAAGCCATGTTTCAACTACTAGTGTCTCCTCCTAGACACTCCTTGAAGAAAATTCCATTTCTACTTCACAACTGCCTATACATGAGAATCTCCTTAGCATTCTCTGTGAGGTCAGATAGTGATAAGGTGTTGGAGTCTGTGAGACATGGCCCAGAACAGACTTATTGACAGGAAAAAGTGTTTTTCTACTGCTTTGAGTTTGGAATCCTAAATTTATGTAAATAGCATGAAAAGGCAGCTGTATAGCATAAACATAACACAGAACAACTACCTTATCAGCGAGATTCCTACAGTAGCAATCATGAAATCCAATTTTGCACAAAGGGACAGTCTCACAGGCAGCAATTTTATTGTATGAAAGAAAAAATGTATTTAGATAATATATTTAGTTTGCTAAAATAAGAAGTCTCACATAAACTGCAGGAGGAACTATTTTCTTTCACAAAAATCTCAAGTGTGCTATTCTACTTAAAAAGAAAGCAAATTAAACAATTTACCATAGCTCTGCTTGCTGAGGCACTGGAAGATTCATGTAGATGTTAAACTGTACGTGAACAATTAAGTAAGAAAATGTGCAGATGTGACAGGCCTTCAGATTTTTCTTTCGTATATTTTTAAATCAGTCAGAAAATTGTCTCTCTGTTTCTGGCAGTAAATACAGTATGTAACTCTACAGCAGCAATTCCTAACTAAAGGTTTGGGTGGTTTCTATTGTTTAACCAAGCTTAGAATCATAGTCAATTCATTACAGGGTGTATGTCAGCCCAGTGATGCAGAAAACTATGCTACCGACATGAAAGGGTCAGATACTCAATAAAGTCTAGAGGGATCTGGGCTGTGAAGTATGAGTGAGAACAGAATCTTGGTCTCTTGAGAAATGACAAAAGAAACAGTGACGTTAGTATGTTTCATCCTCTGATCTGGCCACAGCAGATGGCACTGGCAGTAGCTCTAGAGAAGTCAGCCTCAAAAATAGTAATTTTCCAGGAGGGAATTGCTGAAGAATTACTATGAAACCACTCTATATGTAATAAAGTACAATTTAATTGCTTGACACTCTTATGGACAGATTCTGTCTTGTACATTTTGAAAATGTTGAGATCTCCATCTAGCTGGGAAGTGTTGGGTACAATACTAAGAAAATGAAATTACTCATTTGCTGAAGTGTTTTGTCAGTTTGCCTCTCTTGAGTTTCTTCATTTTTGCAATCTATCACAACTTAATGGAAGTAAACATTAGATCAAGCTTTTCAGTTAAATTTAATTGAAGATTCACCTGGATGTCAGCATTCTGTAAATTTCATTGCAACGGTACCAAGATTCTGATGTCCTGTCTTCACATATACATTTCTGTGCTTCCACTGTTATTTTGTTCATAATAACCACTAAGGTAAATCTGTGGATAGTGAAAACATGAGATTTGGTGACACAAGTCAGGACTTGGGCACAGTTGAAAGAAGTTGTTGAAAGAAGAGTTGAAAGAAGCAGTTTTGTATCTACATTTACACAGGCAAATCCACAATTTCTCAAATAAAATCTCATCAGTCCCATTTAGATAGGAACACAGTGCTGTCTTTCCGGTAGCCCTCAGACTTTTCCACCTTAACTTTCTCTCAGAAAAGCTGTTCAAGCAAAAAACTTACTCATCTTACCTGGGTCAGAACACCAGGTTTCTGCTGCTGTGATCTTGTGCAGATGCGATAGGCATCTACTGTTGAGTAAATAGCCTTCTCTTCTAGCAGCTGCTGCAGCCAGTATGCCAAATCTTATCAGAATCAGTGACACATCTACCCATGGTAGGCAGAGATATTGGGTTTGCGTCACTGCAGAGACTGGAGAGAAAAGGCTGTCCTTAATGGGAGTAAGAGTGGAAAGAGTTACTCTGTGGCACACGTAAGTGCAGTTTGGGTGGTATGTAACTTAGATCCCACCTTCAAGGATTCTTACATATAATGTATATTGCTGTAAATATAACTGAGTCTTTACATAGGCAAAATATCCAGGAGTTAGGTTAGGGAAAATCTAAGTTCTTAGAACATAAGCAAATAATATCCTGATATGTGCTACTGCTGTAAGCTAGCATTCAAAATTTTGGCCTGATATCCATTTAAGCTGAGAGAAAGCAAGCTATTTCCAAAAGAGGACAAATATTTTCTAGCCTTAAGTGCAGATTCTGCAGATTTTCTTTTATATGGTTAATTGATCCTTGTTAAAAATACATCCACTGGACGATTTAAAATCTTTTAACTGTTGAAATGAAGTCCACATAACTTGCTTTCTTTCACAATGAAACCCACATGACATAAAGACACAGAATTTCTCATTCTTTCTCTAGTTTCTCCACATTGTTTTTCATATAATCTGTTGTATGATGTAAAATAACAATGAATTTTTACTTTTTAAGGAAAATAAATCACAAATTCTTTTTCTGTTGTTGTTCTTTTCATTTTTCAGTCAGCACTTGTTACAATTGAATCATGTCAAGTACAAAAGCTGAAGTTCCCATAGTAATATTAATATATCCACAAAAGACAATAAAACCCTTACAGTACCTCATAGTACTGTGTATTTCATTTATGTCTTTTGTTTTGTTCTTCATTTTAATCTGTCTTAGTATTCTTATACTGTTTGCCCTCTGAGTTACATTGGTCACTGTGAAACTAATGTTGTAGATATGGATGAAACAAATTGATACCCACAATTATAGTATAAAATCAGTTTACATGAAATCTGAAATGTGGACTTTGGAATGTGAACTCTCTCTGGAAAACAAAATTAAAAAAATAATTTAAACCCTCTCCTTTTAAAATTGGTAGTTAACTCTGTATACACTGACTGGAACAACTATTTTAGAGAAAAATAAAATAGAATAAGCAATGCATATTTTAGTACAGTTCAAGCATGATATGCTGCTTAGCAAGTGTAACAAAATATCTTTAGCTAGAAACTGGCCCACAGAGGATCCGAGTGTCTAGAGACAATAATTTGAAGACGCTGCTACAATTTAAGTAAATAAATTTTAAGTAAAAATAATCACACGTTCAACACCAGATGCCCTAGGTTTCATCCCTGATGGTGGTGTATAACGATAGTCACAATAAGAGACATCTACAATATGAAAAGTAATATATGTTCGATAAAATTCTGCAACGAAGAAGGACTTGAGAGTTTGTATAGGCTAAAAAAGAACTTTGTCTTAAAATTTAACAATTTCAGGAGCTGACGTTTTATAGAATGAGGAGGAAAAGGAAGCATCTCAGTGTTAGACTGATAATGTATGATACAGAATGTTTGTGAGGGTCTGTTAATGACGGATTTAGAGATGTGAAAAGGAAGAGTTGGATGGCTTATTTCAGTACCAGTAATTTAGGTTGTTGCTTCAACAGAAGCACATAAATCACAGAATTACACAAAAGTCAGGTTTGAAAGGGACCTCTGATCAACTGACCTAGCCTGTTAAAAACAGGGACTTTGGTGAGGTTATCCATGAGTCCATCAAGCCAAGTCTTAGATCATTCCAGTGAGGAATATTCCCCCACTTTTCCAGGCATTCCCTCCCAACACTTAGGTGTCATCAAGTTTTGGTTGGTTGGTTTTGTTTTGTTGGGATTTTTTTTTTCAATATATATAGATCCAGTCACTTCAGACATTTCCTCTGAAATTACTTCTTGTCTGTTTCTTCTTGTCCTGTCACTGCATGCCTTATGAAGAGTGTAGCTCCATCTCCTTCTTAACTAGATCTATGATTAGACCTCCCATGATCTTCCTCCTTTCTACATTGAACAAATCCAGTTCCTTCAAACTTTCTTTACATGTTAAATACACTTCAGTAGCTCTCCTTGAAAGACTGTAAAATTTTTTCAATGCCACTCATGATCTAGGGGGAACAAAACTGGACATCGTATTCAAGGGAGAACAAATATGGACATAGTGCTCAAGGTGTGACACAACAAGCAGGAAGCAGAGTGGAATAGTCACATGGCTTGAAGTGCTGATGCAGCCCAGGACATGAGTTGCTTCACTGCTACACTTTTCAACATTGCTACACCCAATCAGGTCTACCTCAGCATGTACTGCTGCTGGGGATTAGTCTGTCCCCAGTGCAAGACTGCATTTCCTTTTGGTGAACCTCATGGAGATTTTCTTGGCCCAGTCTTGCATTTTTCCCTTCTACCCTATCTACCTCTCAGGTTGCTGTTACTTGCAAATGAGATAACAGTGCATTCAGTGCTGTCATGCAGATAATGTATAAAGATATTAAATAGTATGGAACCCAGTATTAGCTCTGGAGGAGTTCCACTCTTGATTACTGCCGTTAATCACCGTCCCCTGAACTTGTCTATTTAACCAGTTTTTCAGACAAATTATGGTCCTTCTATCCAATCCATCTTACAAAAAAGATGTCGTTGGAAAACCATGTCAAGCTCCTCATCCTTCCTTTCATCTGCTTAGCAAGTTGTTTCATCATACGAAGCAATCAGGTTGGTCAAGCACAGTTTCCCCTTGGTAAATCCTTATTGCCCTCTCCCAGACTCCTCATGCGCCTGGTAATAGCTGCTGTGATGTCCTCTTCTAGCCACTGAAGTGAGACTGACTGTTCTGTAGTTTTCTGGATTTTCCTTTTTGAGTTTTCTGTACATGTGCACAGTTTTTATCCCCTGGTCCCAGTTGCCTTCTATTTAGTGGGGGGAAACATGCAAGGGGTGGTAGCTGATCCAGATTTATGACTTACCAGTCTGATCCACTGTCCTCACAGTGTCTCCAGTATTTGGCTTGAACTCCCCAGGTTCATCCAGTAGTCAGTGTTCAACTAGCTCTGATGTCTCCAGTATCCAGGACAGATTCATGCCTCAATAGCTGGCTCCCAAGCCACTTATCCTACTCTTCAGCTAGTCCACCTTGATGCCAGCCAGTGCTTACACACCGGAATATGTATGCACAAAATATACAGGTCTCTGCAGTTGCTGGCACCCCAGACACACAAGCCCCTATGACCTGTGATCCCCACTCAAGCTGCTGGAACTTAGACCTACATATACACTTATGCACACAGAACTGAGAGTCCTTTTGCTCAGGAAAATACTCATCCATAAATGGAGCTGGACAGATTCTGGTGATCAGGTACAGAGTATGACCAGACAAGCATGCTTACCAGCAGTCTGTTTACATGTGACCAGCTCCTTAATTCCCCTATCCCTCTATTTTCCCATGTGTGTTTCTCCCCAAAAGCACCTTTACCTCTCCCTTTCTCCACATTTGTTTTCATGCTAAAAGACACCAAAATGTACAAAGTAAGTCTTGTACATGCCTAAGATGCACTTCCCCTGCATCCTGTGTCTGGACAATGTTCTTAGTCATGGTTTAGTTTTAGGTAGTCCTGTGAGGAGCAGAGTTGGACTTGGTGATCCTTATGGGTCCCTTCCAACTTGAGTGATTCGATGATTCGATGATCCTATGATCCTATAATAAGTCTTGTACCTCTGGAGTCACTAATCCTCTTCAGTCTGTACAGTGATCTAGATACCCTCTTCCACTCACTCGTGATGAAAGGTGTCACCCCTGACCCATGGGACTGATCCACCTGTGACAGCCCTGGGAGGAGTCACGACAGTTTTCTTCATTTTCTCTGATCAGGTTATTGGAGTTCCTCCATCTGTCATTGTTCCTCTATGCATATTTTCCAAGATAAGCCTTTAATTCCATAACCTAACACTATGCACATGAGAACAATGTTCCTATACTCTGCTTTTGAAATCTGTCTCCTTTACTATCTCTCATATGTTCTTTTCTTTGAGCTCACTCTTTAACCAGGTTATTTTCTTGTTGTTCTGGTTTCTTGCTTAGGGGGATGGACCACTTCTGTGCTTTGAGATCCTTTTTCAATACCTCCAGCAATCCTAAATTCCTTTGCCCTCCAAGGCTGATTCCCATGGGACCCCTCCTAACTGTTCCCTGAGCACGTTAAAATTTTCTCTTCTGAAGGTTATGTTTTTTTATTTTACTATTTGTCTTTATCACATGCCTTAGGATATTAAATTCTGTGATTTTATAATCTATGATTGCTACAGTCTAGGCTGCCATCTAGGGTCACATCTGGCCAGACTTTCTTATTAGTAAGCAGTAGATTCAGAGGAGCACCAATCCTAATAACTGGCATGCCCAGTAACAGGATTATGAAGTTTTCCCTGACACACTCCAGAAATGCGCTAATTTGCCTGCACATTGTTGTGTTGATTTCGCAGGAAGTATCAGGGCAGTTGAGGTCTCCTATGAGAACCAGGGCCAGCAGACCTGAGGCTTCTTTGAGTTGTCCACCCATTTTCCCTAATCAGGGGTTCTGTACCAGACACCGACTATAGGGTTCCACAAAGTGATACCTCTAATTTCGACCCAAAAGCATTCTACAGACCTGTCCTTTTCTCTATAGCTAACCTCCATGAACTCTTAACTACTATTTTCTAGAAAGCACAAACCTTACTTCTCTTTTATCCCTTTTTTCATTCCTGAATAGCTTGTAACCATCCACTACCATCCTCCAGTCATATGAGATATCCCACCAATTTTACTGGAGTGCTCAGAATTGGACACAGTATTCCAGTTGTAGCCTCATCTATGCTGAGTAGAGGAGAACTATCACCCTGGATCTGCTGGCAACATTTCTCATAGTGCAGCCCAGGATACCATTACCCTTCTTTGCCACAAGTTCATATTGCTGGCTCATGTTGAACTTGATGTCCTCCAGGATCCCCAGGTTCTTTTCTGCCAAGCTGCTTTCCAGCTGGGCAACCCACAATATATAATGGTGCATGGAATTACTCTTCCCCAGGTGCAGACTTCACAATTCCTTTTGTTGAACTGCATGCGGTTTTTTTCAGCCCATTTCTCCAACCTGTTCATCACACAGTTTTACATTTTCATCTGGATCTTTGCTTTGAACACAATTCCTCAAGATGCCTAGTTTAAAAATCACTTTACTAAGTTAGCCAGTCTTTAGGAAAAGATGTCTTTTGCCACTTTTTGATTAGTGGATCTCATCTCTTCCTAGTAGCCCACAGTCTTCGTATGGTGTCTCATGATCATTCCAGCTGAAACTTGGCTGGTGAGACCAGCCATGCAGCCAAGGGTTGAACTGCCTGATACATCCGTTTCTCTCTACAGTCTTCCATTTGACTGGCAGGATGAAGCAGAAAATAACCTGAGTACCTCATGCTTTTATTTTAGCACCCAGGAATCTGTAGTCCTGCTTGACTTTTTTCCAGGTCACATTGCATAATATCATTTGTGCCAATGTAGAAAAGGAGTAAGAGGTAGAATTCTGCGAGCTTGATGAGTCTGGGCAGTATCTCCCCAAAATCCTGGACCTTGTCTTCAGGCAATTAGCCAAGTTCCTGAGACTCAGGGTTAGGTTGGCAAATGGTGCCTCAATCACTTACAGAGGAGAGTCCCCACTATTAACACTAACTGTTGCTTCTTCTTGCTAGTTTTGATATGCTGAGCAGGAGGTGTTGGGCAGGTCCATGTCTGTTCATCTGAATTTTCCAGCTGTGAGCACAGCTGCTGTGTTGTTGCTATGGGGCATGAGCTTCCTGGGTGCCTGGTTCTGAAGCACTGTCCTTCCCCTCTTCAAGCTTTGGTTTTGATATTCCTGTGAACAGGCCTGTGCTTCAAGGCCTGAGCTTTTGCACTTTCAGAGCTGCTGGTAGTATCCCACCAATCTCCTATTCACCTTCCCAAATGCAGCATAAACTATTGACCTCTTTCTGCAGGTCTTTCACCTGATAGATCAGATAGCATCCCCTCACACATTTTGTTTACAGTATAACAGAACGTTCTCACATTTTTATGTCCTGCATAATTTCTAATATATGTATAAAAAGAGTTTATAAAACAAAATGGTTTTACAAAACTGCAAAGGATTTAAGTGTAATGGTCCCAGCACATGAGTGATCCAAATTAACACTCTCAACACTGTACTCAGCTGCCACATATCACCTCGGTCACATAGCATATATAAGCTTCATACATAAACTGCAAACACAGAAATGTTTGTGTCTAAGCACAACATGAGCTAACAGATCACAACAACTATCCACATAATTTTTGTTGGAGCATTAAGATTTGGTGCATTTCACTTTCACTGCCCAATTTGGTAGCTACTGTATGAGTTCTGCTAAAACCAGAAAGTGGAATTTGAGATTACAAATTATGTAAATCATCTTTACAGAGTTGGTAGATATCATACAGGGCCTACAGTGGTCTGTATCATTCTGGAACAGCAGGTCAAGGCTAAGTATGACATCTGGACTTCTTAGGTGTCACTTGTTATTCCGTATAACTGAATGAAGACCACAGTGAAGGGGGATGTAGTCGATATAGTTAATGAAGTCTATCCATGTCATTGTAAAATGCTACACGTAGTAACCCAGATTGTAGAGATTTAAAGATAAAATGAGCTCAGTCCCACCTAGTCATGTTTCTGCTCTGGGCAGTATGCTTGTTATTCTGGACACCGGCAAAACAAGGATCTTAAAAAGAGAAGCCCTAGAAGCAAATGGTTTTTCCAAAGGCACACAAAAAATCTGTCAGAGATTTAAAATTTGTATCTAATTCTGTTGATCAGAGCCTAGTTCTTCAATCACAACCCTTTTTTCCTGGTGTTACTTTCCTTTATAACATTACTTTTGGACAAGCAAAATATTATAATCCTTTGCTACAATATTATAACCACACCCTATTTTATATTTTATATTTTTTAACATTTAACATTTATATTCTACTGGCATACAAAATAAACTATATTTATATGTATATAAAACACTTGACTCAATCAGTTGAGTTGTCCCTCTAACTGCAAACAACTGATCACATAATTTAGGCTGTCATGTACTAGAAGTTGTGGGTTTTTTTCTATATTTTCAACATACTTTTCATCAGCCTGCTGTCTATAAAGAAACAAAACAAATAATGCCAACATATTTGTGTATTTCAAGAAGCTCAGAAAATTTCCCAACTAAATCATTCAGCCTCTATCTGACTGCTTGCAGGTAGGAATAAGAATCATTTATCTTTTTCTTTTTACTGTGATGTTAAAGCCCTGAACAATGAAACTGTATTTTCTACTTACTGCATGAAAAACCATGTGCTTTCTTCATTTTGCCAATATCCCATATGTAAAGGCATCAGGCACCTTGCTCTTGGCCAGATGGTAAAAATGCACGTTTGGCCATTTTCCTGTTTTTTGGGTTGCCTGCGTTACTTTGTGTTTTGCTTCCCTTTTACTTATTTGTTCTTGAATGTTTTCCCCTGTGTCCTTGCTTTGCCATAAAATTGCCTTTACTCAAAGCAACAGCAAGCTGTGTGTTCGTGTTGTATAGGTTTGACACTGTTTTCTCTCAGTGGGCTTCCCAGCACCTGCTGTAATATCCATAATCTACGCCTCCTTTTCCTCCAGTGTTGCAGTATTTTTTATTTTTGGAATGTAAGTGTCAACAGATGTGATTGAAGATAATGAGACATGGTACCACTGTGAGATTATAGTTGTGGCAGGGGGAGGAATCGTGCAGAATAGATGGCCCACACATGTATGCTGGTTGTCCACCTGTAATCAGGATGATTTTCAGTATACTGTCTGGATTAGATGGGTAGATTAACTAGGTTGATCAAACAATTAAAAGTTAACAAAACCACTTAGATATAAGCTGTAAATACAGACATTAGATGGATAACTTTAGAATTTACTTAGACTCCAATAAAACATTACATGACATTATGCTTGCCTGACACAACACACCTTCACTAAATTAAATACGATACAAGTGATTGTCCAGCAGTTCAAGAAGGCTTATGCTATTTTGAAAACTGGGGCATTTTTTGAAAAATGGTGCCTAAATCAGAAATATAGTTATTGTATTTTCCTTCTGTAGTTCAAGACAGTCAACACATTCACGAAGCTTTATATCTCCAAGACCTGAATCTGAACACAAAACCGAAATGGAAGAGGGCAACAGTTATGCAGAGATTCCCAGGGACTGCAGTTATGCTTTGGAATGTCTCCCATCAGAAACAGCACACAGTGAAAGTTCTGAGTAAAGTCATCCCCTCCTGAGATACACCAATGAGTGAATTTGTGAGAAGTTAAATGAGAAAAATGGATTTATTTCATCAAACTTTAAGATTAAGATTCAGGTCATCTTAAATTTAGGTGCTAGATACATGTGTCCACAATAACATAGTCATCTAAGCTCACTTTTTAGTCAACAGAGAGGTAATCAGTGCAACAAATGGAGTCCTTTGTGAATTAAATAACCCTCTAGATTATATTCAGCAGAGTTTTACTGAGTAAGATGAGTTCTCAGAGTTAGTCCACATGAATACAGCTACATTGTAGGCAGCTACAGTTACAAACTCAGTCCCAGCCTAGGAATGATTTTTGCTTCTTACAGGTAAATTTCAACTGCCTAAACATAGGCATTTAGTGAACAGTGTAGATTTAACATTCACCCAGATATGGAAGATATGAGATAGAACATGGAGGGGACCACTGCTGTTCTGAAGTGGCAGCCAGAGGTTACACCAAGGATTCTGAAATTATGCCAGATACAGGCAAAGGAAACATTCTCTAGGTGTATACAGGTATAATCCTCAACTGAAAAAGTTTCTAAGAAAACTTCATACATATATGCCCTCATATACAACAGATAGCAATAGTTAACTTGCGTTTTGAATAATGTGGCCAGATAAAGATCTCTACCTTAGGATAAGAAGGATCACTCCCTGAAAGTACCCATCTTTGTCCATTGACTTAATGAAACAAAACCCTGAAAAGGATACTTGGCGGGGGGGGGGTGGTGGTGGTGGTGGGGGGGCAAGTTGAAGCAAAATTTTGGTTGCTTACATTTTGAAATACAGTGTAAAAGATTTTTCACATAATTGGAATTAGCAGATGTATTTGTCAAAAGTTTCCATGGACAAGATTTCTAAATCAGAGAAATGTATCCTTCTTTCTATTATAACAGCTGTATTTTTGCACATAAAAGAATTTCCACAGCACTTTAGGCAATTTCCCAAACATCTACAACTACATTTTTGTAATGGATTATGACTGACTCAGTGATTCTGCTCATAACATTTCAATAGTAGCATCTTTCCCATGGTATAAAATGGATGGGATCCATGATTGCAGAAGGAAAGAAACAGCAGATGCTAAGCTGTTGTGGTTTGGGCCAGACTGACCACTGAAACAAATGACAATAGTTCTCCCCTATCTCTCTCTCCAAGGAGAGAAGGGAGAGAAAGAGAGAGACTTGTAAGTTTAGAAAAAAACTAAACTACTTTAATGAAAATATTCATAAATTAATAAAATAGTAATGAAAAAGAAAATAATGAAATATATACAACATATACAAAACCGTATCAAGCTCCCAGGATGACAGTCACATCACTGGCAGTCACTGGGAGAGTCCCAGACTGGACTCAGCAATGGACAGGAACTGCATTCTGGATCTGCATTCAGGAATGCACGTATCGCATCAAAGGCAGACAAACAGACAGAGTCCTCCTCAGACACTGGCCATTGAAGAAGGAGTGATGACCCTTTGTTCCCTCAGCTTTTATACTGAGCATGAGGCAGATGGGATGGAATACCCTGTTGGTCAGTTTTGGGTCACCTTTCCTGTCCATTCCTCCCCACAGGTGGGACCCCACTGCGCTTTTCCGCTTCAGACCCTCCAATGGGGCAAATAACAAAGTTAGCTGGCCTTGGCTGTTACAACAGTAAGTATAAGCAAGAGTCTCTGTGCACAGCATTCCTTGGCATAAATTATAAATAATCAGGTCTTATCACTCTGGGAGCAGACTGCAGTCTTAAAAATACACCATTAATTTCAGAGAGTTCAGTTAGTTAGAGGAGGCTTAGCTAAAGAGTAAAATTACTGAAAAGAAAATTGGTTCTGTTGTACCTCAAACCAGGACGTAAACTCAGTTTATAAAGTGGCAGAAAGAAAGCACAGGCAGTGTCAGGAAAAGCTCTGCATTCATACAGGCACATGTAGACACACAAGTAGTATAGCCACAACTTTTACTCAAGAGAAAGAGTGACAGGTCATGTGTCCTTCCTTCCCTCCCCCCCTTGCTTCTGGTAGAATTCCTGCATGCAGTTACATGTGCCATTCAATGCAGAGGTCACTCCCCTCTTCCGGTCATACGGTCTGTTGTGACTGTCTGGCAGTCAGCCAATTTACCTCTTCCAGTTTACCCGGAAGTACATCAGACCAAGAAGTCCCTTCCTTACCCACACAGGAGGGGACTATTTTGTTTCAGCCACCATTTCATGACAGGTTGCTGCCTGTCATAAACATGTGTCATAACCCATGTGTTTTTGCAAGTTTTTTTGATGTGTTTGCTCCAACCTGACATCCAGGGATCAGGACACTCAACTCTTGACTAAGGCAAGGTCGTGATGGTCCTGTGACAATTTTTTTGTTTGTTTCTTTTCTCTATTTTTTGAAGTTTCTTTGCTGTACACACTCTTTTGTATGGGATTATGTTGATATTATAGCATGTTTCTGTACTTTTTACTCATGATCAAAGAAGAAAGGAAATAAAGGATTTAATTATTTTATAACATTGGAAACCAGTACAACTGATTAGGGCAGTACAGGATAGTTTAGATTTTTATAGCTCAGTAGTTCAAGGCTAGAGGCAGTTGCCATGTTGTCATTGCTGTTGCATGCAGTGCACAACTGTTGAGATTTTGCTTTGACAAAGATATGTCTACTCAAGCTGAACTGTAGTCGAAAGTAGAGAGTAAAAATAGAAATACCATGTGATCACAGACTTTATTTCTGTGGGGTATTTACTCACTAAGTTCCAACTCACTGTAAATGTGACCCTCAAAATCTATCCCTAGAAGTCCAAAATGCACTGTAGACTTTAAGCTTCCATAGACAGTGAGAATAGAAAAGCTGTGATATATTCAGGTATTTTTTGATATGATTTGTTCCTGTCAGATGTTAAAAAGAGTTTCAGGTATGCTGTAAGACTTTCAGCTATGCTCTTTTCTTGGAGACAGTGGTTACATCTAGAGAAAATTACTTTGGAAATAATTTTCCATGTCTGACACATAGTCAAGAGAATTTTTTATATGCTAAAGTGCCTTTAAACTGTCTGATGTTGTATACAGGACACCACCTATGCACACACACGCATGCACACACACACGCTGAGAAGTTTTTCACACTGTGAAGTATTGCAGAAATACTCCATTTTGCAGCAGATTGCTCTACAGTCTTAGTGTCTAAGCAGTCAGGTGTGTACAATTCATCTGTTAAGTGGGGTGAAAAATTAGGCATCCCTTATTCGGTTAGGACAATGAAGCAAAACAATCCATGCAACTAAGTCCTCCGAGAAAGTCCAAGATAAAGATTATTTTTTAAAAGAGCTTTAAAAATTATGCAGTCTATATTTTCACCTTCTCACATTTTACTCAAATAGTCATTATTTTCTGGGGGATTGCAAATGCTCAAACTTCATTACGTCGATATTCTAATTTCATGAGAATCATCTTTGAATATGCCTAGTGCACTGTTTTTTGGAGTATTTCAAGGAAGACACCTACTAGGTAAATACTAGTAGGTAAACTACTTGAAGAAGATTTTAGGTTACATAGAAAAGGAACCAATTGTTTCTTTCACAGCATTGATATTTGTTATGTGACTGCTGTAATTTTGTACTGAATTATTATTTTTCCTTATAAATAACTAAATTAGAACACATTGACATGAAATCTAACTCATAACTCTTCTGTCAAACCTGTGCTGTCACAACATTACCAGGAAGGAAATCACATGTATATATAAGGATAGAATCTCATATTATAAGAAGCCCTGTGATAAGTTTCTTGTCACTTCACACTATTGTAAACTTTGGATGCAAAACGCATGGGGAAACTAGGTTTTTCTTAATTCTTTTTGCTATACTAGGAGCAAAAAAGCAGAGTCTTTAACATATTTGTTTGATATCTGCTGTCAGTTTTGGTTCTCTGGAAAATAAATTGTTTACAGAAACAAAACTAAAAACAAATGAAAGAAGAAAAAAAGAAAGAAAAAGACTGAAAAAGGAAAAAAGGAAAATGCAAGAAAAAGAGAATAGAAAAGAGAAAAAGAATGAAAAAGAATTCAGATTTGTGATGATTTTCAAAAGCTTAATTTAAAACAACAAATGTATTTAATATAAAATCTCTAGCTTTTTATCTCTCTTTTTGTGATAGAATAGTTTTAGTTTTCTGAATTACTTACACAGTATTTTTCATTAGCAATGTCTTCTTCCTTTTCTGAGCCTTTTGTAAGTGGAAATTGAAGAAGAAATTAAAAAAGACAGGGCAGTTTCCAAAGCAGAGATTCCCAAGAGGACACAATACTAAAGTTGTGCTGGAATACTGATTTACTTGTTCACAAAGACTTGTTCAAATGTAAGAATTCAGAGACTATGGGTCAGAGAAGGCATCATGCATGGCCTCTGTACAGATTTTATATCAAGTACCATCTTGATCTTTTTTATCAAACGGAGGCATTTTCACACTCAAATACCGGTAACGCTTTTAGTTTTTACTTTATTTCATAGCATTCTTCCGAGTCTGCATTTTAGAAGTTGCACAGTAGCTGCCTCTATGTGTTAAGCATCCGTGGGTGGGAAATCTGTAGGATCATTTGTCAAAAACTACACTTAGAAGTGGTTTTGTTTTGGAATGCAGGAGAACTCCAACATTTAATCTTATGCAGATGTAGGCTGAAGATATATTCTCCTCCTACTCTCTAAGCATTGAGGGAGACTTAGTCCACATTTCTGAAAACACCCACTCATTCTTAATATTAGTAAGAATACTCTTAGTAGAAATCCATTATAGTAAAATTAAGTATGTTCAAGACAATTCAAAGGTGGAGTGTCTTTTTCAATTATTTCAGCATGTGAATTGGGTTAATATACCAGAGAACCGATTAAATAGATAATTGTGTCAGTTTATACAAAGCATGGATGAACTACAGCATCTTATTAAGTATTCTGCAGCAAGATTTCTTCCTCTTAGATGTTAGAAAAGCATAAGAAAGTGCAGAAGGGTCAGTATATAAGAGGCAGCACAGAAAATATTTCTATAGATGGGAAGTGTTCCGATCTGACAACGACATCTCATTTATAAACTCAGAAAAGTTAGCAGAATTATAATACCTTTCAAGCAAGTATTAAGAAGTCAAGTATTGACCATCCAGTCACCAGAGAGCCTCTGAAACTAAAATTACAATAGTCGTGTGAAACACAACTCAGATGATGTGTCCCCTTGGACACAGAGTCAAGGAGACAATTCAGGTGTTTAAGAAAAATTTGTCCAGAAGTACAGACATCACCGGAGATGTGGTCATAAACAAGCTGTACAAAGTATGGTATGCTGCACAGGAAAGATGCTTGTAAGGCATTGTAATGACCTGGAGTCATGGTATTTGCAAAGAAAAATAACTTTGTGAAGGGAAGACCACCAAAGAAAATGGAAAGTCTGTCAAAGATTCGTGGGCACACAGAATGATCTTCAGGAGACAACATACAGAAGCAAATGGGGAGACCACAAAAATCTTTGCACTTCTCATTGGGCAAACCTCATGTGGTAAAAGACAGACTCTCACTGCTTTTTCCTGTTTAGCTGCTTGAAATTGTATCAAAATTTAAGAATTTCTCTGAGGAACTAAGCAGTCTCATTTCTCACCAATGTCAGTGGGAGTTAATGAGGCTCAGTGCCATGCAGGATTGTAGCAATAAATGACTGCAGAGAATTTTTTTTTTCTTTAATGGGGTTAGGAACATTCTGCAAGCTTGAATGTTCCTAACCAAGAATTTATCTAGACTCATATACTAATCCTAATGAACATGCTATTTTTTCTATTAAATTCATAAGAAAATGCCACTTTTTGAAATAAAACTAATTGTCTGGAGCTGCTAGTGTTACCTTCATATTAAACAAAATACATTTTACATTCAGCTCATTACATGATTAAGCCTGAAACAATTTCATTAGTTTTGAAGTAGTAGCTGGTATCAATAGAATGTTTTGCTAACTGAATGATCCAGCACCAAACTGTGTGGCATACTGAAATTTTGTACTCTAAAACCCTAAAATCCCTGCAGAAACCATAGTAAATTAATTTCCTTTAAAAGTACATTTTATTGAGAAATGAACGTGAAACCACAATATAAAATTTTCCTATTCTATTCATAGTAAATAAGTTACATAAATATTATCATGTAATCTATTTTAAATAAAATATAATGCAATAGTTTTTTTTGTTAAATTCTGCTATTTAACACTATCATGTGGCATTTCTGTTATGCAATTCATCCAAGGATATGAGAATGCTTTATAAACTTGAATTAATTAAACCCACAGTAGTCTCATGTGGAGGGAGTGGAACAGAGGAGTCATTTTGCATGCAACCTAAATGCAAACACCTTTGTGGTGAAATGTGCCAGCTCTTTAAGACTTCATAGTATCATTAGCCAGTAGATTAAGACAAGAAGTGATTAGCTATTCAACTAAAACTACAGAATTAATGTACTTAGGTAAAATCTGCTTACTTATATTGTGGTTTAATCAAAGCACTAAAACTAATAATAAAATCATATGTAAACCATTTATTTATTTATTTATTTGTTCTCTCTGCATCTGGGTAGACAACCAATCTGCAGAAGAAAATCCCTCTGAATTTCCAACTTTTTTTATTGCTACTACTGATTAATGTACATTATAACTAACATATCATACTATTGTAAGGTCATATTAGGGAAAATATTTTCTGCTTTCTAGTCTCTGTACTTAAAACATTCTACAGAAAGTTATTTCTTTTATAAAAAATCTTTCTTCTGTTCTATAGTAATGCCATCTATCTGTGATTATTTTATCTGATCTAGCATACTGCAGAGTGATTTCTGTTTTAATTAATCTCTGATAAAAAGAAAAATGAAAAAAATCCAATAGAACTGTTCACTTATAGAGAAGCCAAAACTTGCTTCATTTTAGACAGGAACGCAGTAACAACAGTTGTGGTAAAAGCAGCCATTTTTAAGACATCATAAGGGCATTCTATGTCCTAATCAGAGTGAAGTAAAGAAATATATGGAACACAACATCATGATTGGTTTGTTTTTTTTTTTTTAAAAAAAAAAAAAAAACAAAAAACAAAAAAATAGTTAAAAAGCCTAACTATGGTAGAGAATTAAAAAGCGTCTCCCTGGAAACATAGTATGTGGTGATTTGTTTTGACAGAGGACCACCTTTGAATATTACATTCTGCAGCTAGAACAAATGTGGGTCAGCAGATTGAATAGCATAGGCATAGCACTTTTTGCAAAATTTGGTATGTTTACATTTAAGTAATATAATTTCAGCCTGTTAAGAATATCTAAATGTTTAAATGACTTAGTTGTCCAAACTTATTTCCAAACACTTAGAAGCTCCAGATTTTGAGGAAAGTATTCTGTTCTCTTCTATTCCGGTCCCTACTTTATTGTCTTTGCCCTACCAAGTGAGCAAACATAAGCTTGCTTTGTATTCCTTCTACTCATCCATTTTAATTAATCTCACAAGACTGCAGCTTTCACTGAAAAGCAGCACACTTTTTTCTGTGGAGTAAGGGAATAGTTATTATTTCAGTTTCATAAATGAAGGAACTGCAAGTCTGAAACTGACCAAAATTCTGTAAAAATTATACATAAGTGTTAGAAGAAAGAAACTTCTGATACATAATTTAGACTTACTCAAAATCTATTTACTCTTATGTCAGCAGAAATGAATAGCAAGAGGCCTGAGAAAATTTACTTCATGATCTATCATGTTGAAAAAAGTCAGCACAACAGATCTAGAGATGGGGAGGAGGAAAAACAACATGCAATTTTGGATTATTAAAATGATAGCAAACTAAAGTAAAACACAAAAAGGGCTTTGAGTAGCCTGTAAGTATTTGTACAATAATGACTTATATAAAGGATTAAAAGAGTTAAGAAAATAATTTTTTGGACAAAAGCCACAGAAAATGCCATTCATTGAGAGGACTTAGAAACCTTTCTCCCCATCTCAGACCTCAGCACATCTTTTTGTGTTGTCAGCATGAACAGTTTGCTTGTATTGAAAAAACTAAGTATATGTATTGCTTCTAATATCACAGTGTAAGCATACACACAAGGAATAAGAGCAAGCCATCTATACATTATTTCAGGCTAGCATCAATCTTTGTAAATATGTAAAAAGATATTAAATTGTTCAACTTTAACATACAGACAGAAGTTTGGGTTTTTTTTGTGAGCATGAGCATTCAGTTTGAGATTGTTGGCTCGGTAAGTCACAAAATCACAGAATCTCCTAGACTGGAAAACCTGTAAGATCATCTAGTCCAATCATTAACCTAACACTGACAAGCCCACCACTAAACCATGTCCCTGAGCACTATATCTACACGACCCTTAAATACCTTCAGTGATGGGACTTCACCACTGCCCTGGGTAACAGGTTCCAATGCCTGATGACCCTTTCAGTAAAGAAATTCTTCCTAATATCCAATCTAAACTTCCCTTGGTGCAACTTTCCTTGTGTTATATCACCTGCTACTTGACAGAACAGGTCAACTCCCACCTCTCTGCAACCTCCTTTCAGGTAGCTGTAGAGAGCGATAAGGTCTCCCCTCAGCCTCCTTTTCTCCAGGCTAAACAACCCCAGTTCCCTCAGCCACTCCTCATAAGATATGTGCTCCAGACCCCTCACCAGTTTCGTTGCCTTTCTTTGGACATGCTCCAGTGCCTCAGTGTCCTTCTTGTGGTGAGGGGCCCAAAACTGAACACAGTACTCAAGATGCGGCCTCACCAGTGTCGAGTACAGGGGTAAAATCACCTCCTTGGTCCTACTGGCTACACTGTTCCTGATACAGGCCAGGATCATGTTGATCATGCTGGGAAGATGATTTGGTTTGTGCTTTGACAACAGCTCAAGGCTCATTTTCCTAAAACAAACTGGGCCGGTTTTTTGGAGAACATGTAGTCGCAATCTGCCAGCTTAGTAAGCCATATAGGACAGCCTCTCCCTGCCCATTTTCTTCTGGAACCCACTCTTCCTTATACTTTCCTCCATGGGATTGGACTTCCTCTCTCCAAGCTTGTTCTTTCACACACTCACCAATATCATACACGCACAGATTTGAGCCAAGTTAAATCTGTTCCTATGTCTCTGCCCTGGTTGAGAGCATCAATGACAGTGGAGAAGAGGGGATAGCTGGGATGGGACATAGGACCGTCAGCACCTGTTGGTTAAAAAGAGGAGGATTCAAGCAGGCTACAATCCTCCACTTCTCTTGGAATCTTGAAAGGATGGGGGTAAGAGGCAGATGAGAGGTTGATTGAGCTCTATTACCCAAAAATGGTGCATTTTGTGATTTGGATTTTTTTGGGCGGTGGGGCGGGTGTCTCATTTGAGCCTTCACCTGAAACCAACAAAACAGTTTTGTCATCTCCATGTTTGAAAATTCATGAAATGTGTCCTAAATTAATCTCAGATACTTGGGGAAGGACTAGTGGAACCTCAGTTGAAAAATTAGGTTGTGTTAGGTTTCCCTCTAAGGGAAGAAAAGAATTGAAAAGTCTTCTGAGATGATGACTTGGCCTACTGTCACACTCAAAATCCTGTTATGACCAGAAGGGAGCACAGACCATGTACGTGGAACCAAAACCTCAGTCAGTCCAATTAAAATTTTAAAGAGAAAGACCTTGCCCCAGCTCCTGACAGGGCACTGCTGCCATGGGGACCACACTGCTGCCAGGGTGGAGGTGGTGGAGTCAGAAATCAGAATTGTCTTTACCATTTAACGTAGGTAGAGAATAGGACAATGCTCTCCTATAATACCACAGCTGTGTAAGCAAAGTTAGGTGGGATTAATCTGAAGTGTCTTAAAACCTCAGGGAAAGGGTACATTTGGGGTATTTATTTATTTATTTATTTATTTCACTTCTGTTTAAATTATCACATTACATTTAAGATGTCCTTTCTAGTGGCTATGAAGTACCATGAAGGTTAGACAAGTTATTTCTATTTTCAAAGGAAAGCTGAGCTTACTATGGCTCCAAAAACTGAGCTGTATGGAAAATCGAAATGATGAGAATTTTCTGTCCTTGAAACTAGCAAGATTTTACTCAATGTCTTCACTGCGAGCAAGAAACACTGCAAAACTTGTAAGAAGATTTAACTGGCATAGCTGAGAACTTAGCATACGTGTTTGTCACTTTTTTTTCTCCCCCCTCCTGACAATTGGATGCTTAACCAAGCAAATTTAGTGTTCAGTTATCACACATTTGGTATGGAGTAGTATTAAATCATATACACAGAACCTTTCCTTGGAAAGCTGGTTTTGATTTTGGTCCTCTCGTAGGCTGTGACAGGTGGAGAGAGATATTGAGAGCAACACGTGAGCAGCTCAGGCTCCCACCAGTGGAGTCTCCTGAGCTCCCCTTGCTCTGTTGCTAAGGAACAGGACAAGCATACAGCTGCCTCTCCTCTCTCTGAAAACCGCAACACCTAAAATGTGATTAAGAACTGTCTGTTTTCATGTTGAGGAATCGTAAATTTTAAAGCTTCAAGCCCAGGATTCTCTGAAGCCTAATGGAGAAAGGAATAAATTAAAGACAGGGGAAAAAAATCTTACTAAAAATGTCTCAAGCAAGCTGCTGCTCTTTTAGTTTAGAGCTATGTATAAATGCAGCTATTTATAATCTGCTGCTGCAATCATTATGTCAGTATATTCAGTACAAAACTCTGCAAATAGTGCTGTGACTCAAGATACAGAATTTTTGTCAAGGGCGGGCACTGCACAAATTGGATATTCCTTATATCTTTGAGAATTTTGTGACTCTAAGAGACGTATTGGTCTCCAAGCTTGCAATTATGAAGGGCATAAGTAATACTGTGGCCTATTACTATTGATACTCAGAGTACCTTATAAATAAAAATCTCCTCAGACTGTCATAGCACTGACCCAGAACTTTCCTTGCCTCATATAACTCGTGATTATGAAAAGATGTAACAAACAGTTAGGTTGATATATGGGTTTGTGGTTGGAAAGAAAAGTCACAGTAAAGCTGAGACCTTTACCTAAGTTCATAGTCTCGAACATGGGATTATAGATAGGGCTTTTCTTATGGAGATGGCAAATCTACAGCTTCAAACTAATGACAGCATTCTGAACATAAGAACACCAAACAGCATTAAAAAAAAGAGGGCACAGATGTTACAGGTTCTTTCATAATTCTCCCACCGGAGTGTTGCCATATTCAAAGTCTGAATTATTATATACATATATATTAGGCACAAATTGTGTCTATATGGTCACTATTGTATATGTGTTTGTGAGCATATATAAGAAAATACATGCACAAATGACTTACTCAGAGACAGCAATTGATAGCAAGCTAGACTTAAGTTGTTCTACAAGGTAACTTTTACGTTTGACAAGTACTTCTTGGGGAGGGGGGGAAAGTAAGCATAAGCAGTAAAGGGAACATCTGAATATGAAAGAACTACTGAAGTGCTAGGAATCTGTATCCAAAGTCAGATCCAAACACTCCAAATGTCTGAAGAGAAACGCAACAAGGCTGTGTTTGCTAACTCCTGAACACACTTGTCTCAACAAAACGTCAGAGTTTAGATGAACTCTAAATGTAATACACACCAGGAGCACCCCCTCTTAAAGGACTGTGGGAATGGAAGAAGCACAAACAAGTATTAAACAAGGGCTATGAGATTTAAATAAACATGGACATCACCATTTCATCTCTGGTTTTGTTTCCTTTATGTCAAAAAGTATCTTCTTATTTACCCAATTATTCTCTAATGACAAATTTCACACAATGTTGGAGGTTCATTGAAGCTGAGCAGCTACAACTGTCTAAAATAGCATTTTCGTAAGGATCAGGAGTGTAGTTTTGAGGCAAATCTCTTTATCATACCACTTACTGTATTCTTGGTTTGCTTCATGGAATTAACACTGTGTTCATGAGCTGGATTTCTTCTGGATGTAAACTGGAATATATCCAGAATATCTAGCCACAAATGAGCATTGAGTTTGTGGAATAATCCAAAGTTACTTCTGATATACATAAATACATACATACATAAATAAATAAAACATGAATGGTATGTAGTCTAGACTTCTCAGGACAAAATATTTCACTTTACGTCTGCTTCTAATAATCTGCTTTACCTGCTATTGCAGGTGTAGCCTCTAATGACCAAGTAAGTATAATGTCAATCAGCATGGCAACAAGAAAGGCAGCTCCTGCTTAATTAAACTGATCTCCTTCTGTGACAAAATGACTGGCTTAATAAATGAGGGAAAAGCTGTGGATGTTGTTTAGCTAGCCTTTAGGCACCATGTCCCACAGCATTCTCCTGGAGAAACTGGCTGCTCATGGCTTGGACGGGTGTACTCTTTGCTGGGTAAAAAAGTGGCTGGTGACCGTGCTCAGAGATTGGTGGTGGTTGGAGTTAAATCCAGCTGGCGGCCAGTCACAAGTGGTGTTCCCCAGGGCTCAGTACTGGGGCCATTTCTGTTTAGTATCTTTATTAATAGTCCGGATGAGGGTATTGAGTGCACCCTCAATAAGTTTGCAGACAACACCAAGTTGGGTGGGAGTGTCGACACTCTTGAGGGTAGGATGGCTCTACAGGGGGATCTGGACAGGCTGGATCGCTGGGCTGAGGCCAATGGTATGAGTTTCAACAAGGCCAAGTGCCGGGTCATGCACTTGAGTCACAACAACACCATGCAAAGCTACAGGCTTGGGGAAGAGTGGCTGGAAAGCTGCCTGGCGGCAAAGGACCTGGGGGTGTTGGTTGACAGCCGGCTGAATATGAGCCAGCAGTGTGCCCAGGTGGCCAAGAAGGCCAACAGCATCCTGGCCTGTATCAGGAACAGTGTGGTGAGCAGGACTATGGAAGTGATCATACCCCTGTACTTGGCACTGGTGAGGCCCCACCATGGTACTGTGTTCAGTTTTGGGCCCCTCGCTAAAATAAATACATTGAGGTGTTGGAGCATGTCCAGAGAAGGGCAACGAAGCTGGTGAGGGGTCTGGAGCACAAGTCTTATGAAGAGAGTCTGATGGAACTGGGGTTGTTTAGCTCAGAGAAAAGGAGGCTGAGGGGAGACCTTATCACTCTCTACAACTACCTGAAAGCAGGTTGTAGAGAGGTGGGGCTCAACCTCTTCTCGCTAGTAACAAGTGATATGACAAGAGGAAATGGCCTCAAGCTATACCAGGGTAGATTTAGGATGGATGTTAGGAAACATTTCTTTACAGAAAGGGTTGCCAAGCATTGGAATAGGCTGCCCAGGGAAGTAGTTGAGTCGCCATCCCTGGAGGCATTTAAATACTTGTAGATGTGGTGTTTAGGGACATCCTTTAGTGGGGGACTTGGGAGTGCTAGGTTAACAGTTGGACTTGATGTTCTTAAAAGGTCTTTTCCAACCTAAATGATTCTATGATTCTGCGATTTTATGATATCTTAACATCTTTCCTCTGATATTGATTACATGTATAGATAGATCAATCGCAGATCAGTTGTGTTAGTTTTGTGCAGGGGCCCAGAATCTCTAATATATTTTAAAAGTGTAATTTTAGTAGGGCCTAGAGTCCTGTTACTATATGCCATAATGCTGTAAATACCAAGTTAGTGAGCATTTAGAACATTTCACATTCTATACGATAAGGCCTCAATTACTGTTACTATTACTTAATTACTTATTACTTAATTACTATTTTGATCATATATCTACCACATATTGACCAGATATTTACTAATATCTATTTTTGTCTTCATTTTCAGTAAGTCAGATCGCTACTTCCATGTAGGACTATGGACAAAAATCTTTTGGTCTAATAATTCAAGATCAGTGTGTTTCCAGGCATTTCTTGGCAGTTTGCAGCTTACCAGCTTGTCAGTTATCAGACTTGACGATCTTACACCCATCAGTATGTAATGTCATGTAATTCTCCAGGTTTCTCTAACTGATACCTTTTGATTAAATTGGCACAGTGGTTTTACTGTATTTTCAGACAGAGATGCATTGCTTTGACTTGCTGATTATGTAGCTGCTGATAAAGAAGTTCCACTTGAGCAGTTTCAGAATCAATAGCAAGAAGTGCAACTGCATGCCATATGCTGGTTTGTACTTTACTACTTTTCTTTTTGGTATTATTGCAGTCTGGGGGCTCCCTAGACGTCTAACATGGTCGTTTTTGATCTTTTAAAATGTCAAACTGCTGCCAGGTGACTGTTTGAATGGGTTTACTATCGTCACTTCGGAAGGACAGCAATAGCAATAGCAAAAACAAAAAAAAAAAAATGGAGAGAAAGCATTTTCCCCTCATTGATTTTTGACCTGAAGGGTCCATGCAGTGCACATGTTACCCATGAAAAATATCAGCCTGCATATTCACTGATTGCTCTTACTTTTTAATGTGTATTGGGTAGCAAAGAATGAATTCATTTTCCTGAGAAACGGTTTGTATTTTGCAGACTTATCTTCAGTTTCATGTGTTGCAACATAAAAGCTTTCCGTGTGCCTAACAGTGAAATCGTATCCACAGATGTTATAGAATCCAGAAAATTCAAAAACACCTTCACCTACTCTTGAAGATCTCTTTACATAGTTACATAAACTGATTGCATAATCCAGCTGCTGTCAGTTTCTGTCTGGCTCTTGTCAGAAGTATTTCTCAATGTACCTACTTTGATGGAACCTTTCTATTTCTTCTCTTCCTTTCTTCTTAGATGGCACTGTCACTCTCATTAAGCCTTGATAACCCCTTTAATTATAAATGAACAGAAAAGGCATAGATATTGAGTGAGAGGAACAGTTACCAGGAAAGCAAAAAATGTTTAAACTCTAACTGAAATGATTTAAATCTTAATTAATATGAATAGTATATGCAGTGTTTTCAGACTACCAGTTACATGTACAGTCAAAAGTACTGTTAATGAGATCTGAAAAGTAAGGCCTATTATGAGAGAACTTGAGAAGTATCCTTTTTCTTACCCCTTTCTCTAGACTATGTGAATCTCTGCATATTTATGGATGTTTTAAACTTTTAGGTATTGAAAAAAGTCACTTGACAACATGACAAAAAAAGTAGTGCTAATATCAATCAAGACAAAAATTTTTATTTTAGGGGAAAAAATAACTATGTAGAGATATGCTTTTAAACTCAGCCCTGCAGGTAATTCTAACTGTGGCACTTTTTGCTGTGATCAGTTTCTAGGCAGGTAGTTGCATGTGTATAAATCATATTTAAAATTACTTTAAGCAAAAAGGCTTGTTTTGACCATGCTTCAGTGCTGTGAACTGAAACAGAGTTAAAACTGACTATTACTTAGAGGAAACAAACCAAAAGTTTCAAATAAAGTACCAGAACAGGTAAATAGAACTATTAGTTTATCAGTGACCTAACTGAATATTATCAGGTATAAAAACCTAACTGATAATACAAGCAGATGGTTAGCTGTAAAAAAAAAGATATTAAATAGTTGATCAAATAGAACTCATTTGGAAATCCATTTAAAAAACCCACTAACCCTAGCTGTATTGGACATGACTGTTGATGAGGCCTTCTACAGACAACTGAGAATCGCCTCAC
>VZSZ01010284.1:15391-55751 GCA_013398815.1 Ibidorhyncha struthersii
GGGGGGGCTGAAGGGCAGCCGGCGTGGTGCGAGAGATACTCCCCTTGCCTCCGTTACCCCCCCGCCCCCGCCGTGGAGGATGCTCAGAGGACCGCGGATGCCGGTGAAAACCTCCCACCCAGCAGCAGCGCGGGCGGGGACTGTCGGGGCACGTCGAGATGCCCAGAAGCACCATCTCTCCTTGGGTGCTATGGCCGTGAGACCTGGTTTAGAGCTGGTGTGGTTATGCCTACTTGTGGTCTCGCCAAATCTGAGTGTTACTGTATAAATCACTCTCGGTCTTCGCTGAGGCTGTGGCGTGGGGCTGATGCCACAGCCAGGTGTGTCCAGGGCAGCACCCAAGGTGGGCATGCCTCTATTCAAAGAGATGAAAGCACAGCTTGAAGTGGGATGGGTGCTGAGGTACAGCATGGTGCATTTGTCCCCAGGCTCCAGCTCATTTTCTTACATTCCAAGCTTTTGTCTAGATGGAAAAATGTGTCTAAACACATCTGCAGAGAAGAGTACCTGCTAATGTAATGTACGTAATTGCCTGTATGATCTGTCTCATGTGTTTGCACTTGACTTGTGGCATGTCTGTGGGGTAACTCAAACAGGAAAAAATCTTCTGTCACCTATTTTTCTGCATCCCAGGCCTGATGCTGCCACTCAAGATGAGATGGATACACCATGCCGGTATACAACTGTGGCAGAAAAAACGGCCCCAGCAACTCAAGTATCCTGCACTGCTTGAGGAAGGCAACCCTTGGGGCCCACTGAAATGTTCACACCAGGCAAGAGGGCCAGCTACCAGGAGAGGCACTGTAAAACTCCACTCAGACACAGTGGGCAAGGGGAACTCATGGGACAGCTGAGGAACAGTGTTTGAGACCATCACACCCCTGATCTATGCCTGTCTCCACTCCACACCACTGGTGGAGGCACCACAGGTCACTTCAGCCAGCAGCTGGCTCATTTCTTCCTCCTCTGGTCTCAGACTGCCCCAAACCCAAAAGTCCCAGCCACCCCCAAGACATGGGGGAGTGGGGCAGGGGAGTGGCCAGACTGCTGCTCTCTCACCAGCTCTCTCCCAAATGGAGAGGTGGAAGGGGACAAGCCACCCTTACACTGTAGCTATCGGGTAGCCCATGGAGCACATGACCCCTGTGTGGTGAAAACATACCAAAGAGTGTTTCATAACAGTATAATGTATCACCTCAGAGGCTGTATTTCCTAAGCGTACTGATACAGTAGTAATGTTATCCCAGATTCTCTCTACAGGTTACTCACTGAAACAATATACCCTTTCTTTCTCAGGAAACGGTACTCATGAATAGCTACTGGACTTTTCTGTTACTAGATACTGTACAATTATATGTATCAGATGACTCATTAATCAAATATTTTGTTATTGGGATATAGACAGGCTTTCAGCATTCCACGTATTGCTTTTGTGCAAACAGCCCAGGAATAAACAATGGGCAGCAGCGCAGGGGACAGTCAGCTGTCATCACCCATGCAGCTGAGAGGTCCTCGATACATAATTTAACTCAATGTGAGACATTTTGATTCTCTGATCTAATTCCAGCTCGCCAAATGGCACTCATGTAGGGAATATTCACTACTGTAATTTCTTTGGGCCGGTGCTGAGTGGTGTCAGAGAGCAGGGCTGGCCGAGGCTGGGACAAGGGACGGCCTGAAGGAGCACCTCACTTCTCCCAAGCTGCTTAAGTCCAGCAGTCACTTGCAGGACACTGCACTGGTGATGTGCTCGGCAACAGCCGTGTTCACATGTCAAGGAAGGTTGTGCCACGATATTGGTGTGAATCACCAAATGATAACCAGCACCAAGCAGCAAACATACCTTTGACCCTACTGCTCAGTAATGATGGGCTGTGTGAAAAGCCATGGAATTTACAAGTCTTTCTGCACCGCAGTGCAAGACAAACACATGCAGCGGTTTACTCCACTGAAACCGTTTCAACTGGAGGCATGTCTGCACCTGAATCGCACTGAATCTTTGTTATGTTCATGTTAAGTGACCCCCAACAACCATGTCCCAAAGCCTGTGAGACAAGGGTCTCCCCTGGTGCACGCTATGTGTGCCTGCTCTGAATCGGCACTTTTGTCTTGCGTTCCTGGCCATGAATCACACCGGTATATTGAACTATGTGCTCTGAATTTCTGATGGTTGTCTCATGATTTTTTTTTGCTGCACTGGTGTGGTTTGTTGGTTTGTTGTTTTCTNTTTTTTTTTTTTTTTCTCCTTTCTGCTACACGCTGTAGGTTATGGCCAGCCTGGGCTGAAATTCAAGGACTTGGGACAGAACAAATAATTCCTGGTTCTCCTCCCTTTACCTCCTCATGTCCTGCTTCCATAAATTGATCAACGCCCCAGTCACAGCTGGGTTGTGCTGTCCTCCAGAGCAGGGGAGTGCTGTGGTGCTCATTAGGCTGCTCCATATATGTAAAGAGGTGTAAAAGTAGCTCAAGTCATGAAGTCAGCCAAGGCGAGAAGGATACAGGAGAAGATGGAAGAAGCCAATGGTTCTTTCATGCTCTTTTCTTGGAGCCTTTTTGTTTCAGCGTTAGCTCTGGTAGCACTCCAGGTTTGGGTGGCTGCCAGTGATGGGCAAGCAGGCGGATGCCACAAACCACTTTTGCATTGATTTCACAGCTTTGACAATGGAATCCTCCCAAGCAGCTCTTGCTGGGATGAGCCTGGCCCCTGTATGACAGTGGTCTCTGCCATCAGCCCTGCAGAAGAGTGTATTTCCACAGAGTCCCGTAGAGCCTTTTGGATGGTTCAGTATCCTTACCATGAGCTGTCTCTGTAGATCCAGACTAGCTGGGAATTTGGGACTATACTCTGCAGCGGGTATCAATTCCTGTAGCCACTCTGAGGGATCCCATTTACCTCCCCTCAGATGGAAGGAAGTTTGTGTTAGCCTTTGTCTTGGGCGGCTGTGGGCTGACAGGGGAATGTGCACTTGGAAGGCCAGAGACAGATGGAGAAGCTTCATGTTGCAGCTGGTGGCCCAGGGACTTTCACCCCTCTTGGTAACTGTTCGCTGTGTTTTACACAACCTTTACTGAGGTAGGCTGTATGTCAGAAATAGCTGAGAGCTCCTCACCTGTTCCACATAAATCTCAGATATGAATTTGCTTTTCATGCTTTTCCTCCTCCTGTTTCGCCTCTCAGGTCAGTTCCCTTCTGTGGAACCAAGGATGTCTGAAAATGAATTCAAACCTTCGGTTGTCATGAAATTATCAGTCTCAGAGCATGTCGTATTGTGTTAAAATGAATCAGTAGAAGGATTTAATTTGCTTTATATCACTTAAACTTCAAGTAGGTCCCCAGGCTAGATTTTCCACTGATATAAACTCATTTTATACCAGTGGAAAATCTGGCCCTGTGAAATGTCATGCAACGCAAGGCTCTGTCTTGGCACTTTGGTATAGAAATTAAAGTATAAAGGAAATTTGTGTTTCCTGACCTGTGAATTATGTTGATTTTCCTGGGACAGCAAAGACAGCTCTAGATTTTCTGGTTGAGCTCCTTCTCCATCTTAGTTTCTACTTCTGAACTAAATCTGAGCAGTGGAGCCTACTCAGATGCTCTTTTCTTTCTGCTCCCCTGGAATGGTAAGGTGTTTTCTCATTTCGATTACACAGGGAATCCACTCAAGCATGCACCCTTGGCAGACATCTAGCGTCTTCCCCCACTGTGCACCTGTACAACACTCTTGAAGTTGTTGGCCATTGTGGCCTGAGGAAATGTTTGAAACCAGTTGCAGGTGGGATACGGGAAGTGCTAACACAAATAATTTGGTACAGAGGAGGGGAGGAGCACTTCCATTTTACAGTATGCGTGGGGAAAATGGATCTGTGTAGATGTACTTCCATCTCAGACTCCGATGTCACTGACAATTGCAATGCCAGAGCAATGGGGAAGGCAAGAAAGATGATGTTATAGGAGGTGGAAAATTGTGCCAGTATTCAGTATGACCTACTTCGGTGTTAAATTGTACATTTGAACAAACATTTGAAATCATGAAAAAACCCACCACTTATGCATGTCCGTGCGTGCATGTTCCTGGTAAGGATTGTGACCTGCTTTTATTCTCTTAACAGTGCTCAGAGGCCTGTATCCAGCTTGAGCAATACTAAAGAGAATTTGTGTAAATAGTTTATGAATTTTATATAAACTGCTTCCTTCCACAGGGAGTGATGTAGATGGGAACTGTCACTAGCAGAATAAAAATTGCCATGAAACAGATGAGACCTTCTGATGGCTGGAAAGGTTTTACAAGCAGAATAAATGAGACCAAACTGTATTTCAAAGCACGCAGACCCAACCCGCTCCCTGCAATAAACCCCATCCCCTCTAGTTCTTTTCGGCACCTCAGGGGGATTTTTTGTTTTCCCCCATTCCACCTGTGCTGCTCTGGGGAATAAAAAGGAGCACAACTATCTGGAGTCTCTTGGTGAGCCGCCAGGGAACCATCTGCTTCTGTGTCTCTTCCACATTCAGCTGAGGTCCCACCAAGGCCACCTCAAGCAGACAAACTCCTGTTCTCCCTGACAATGATGTTACTAAATCCCACTCAGGATTCAGATATAGCCTGTGATTCCCTGGGATCCACAGGTCTCTCTCTTTGATGCAGCTGCTGATTCACTTCCTCACTTTCTGTTGGAGAACTTGATTTTTACCTCCTCAATATGTCTCTAGTCTTCCTTAGTGATCAAAATCGTACTCCCTGTCACCACAGACTGAAGCGGGTTTTTATTTATTTTTATATACTTTGTTCTGATAGATACTGGCAAAACAGAAGGGTTGCTAAACCCATAACACCAAATATGGCAAACAAACAGCAATAATCAACATGAGAGACTGAAGCAGTTCTGCTGCTGCACTGTGGCATCATCCTCCATTGCTAATGGCCAGAAGAAAGTCTCACCCTTAGCCTGTACCTCTCATTTCCCTTACTCCTGGCTGTAGGTCCTCTGGCAAAGGCAAATGTAGTAAAATTAAAAGGTGGATTTCAAATCCACAATATTTTGGTACCAGACTTTAGTTCTAGTATGTGCAGACCTTTTTGACACCAGAGATACCTACCTCTAGTCTTGGTCCATTTAAAGACCTCTGTCGAAATATCGTGAACATATCCATTCAGTACTTGTGAGGCAACAACACACGAAATAAAGTACAGAGTGAAAACTGCATCCGTGCTGTGTGAAAAATTATCTTTATGTTTGATTTCCTCCTAGCCTGTCCCATGTGATACTAGTACAGTATCACATGCCCCTGGGAACAAGCTCATTTAAGAAATATGGGTTAAGTATGTAAAGTACTATTAATATTTAATGTATTGAGTGTGTTATTAGATATTTATAAGGAATCAGCTAAAGTGCATAATGATGCATACCATGAATCTATAATGTAATTGCCATTTTTTGCTACAACTACAGTTAATCAAGTTTGACAATATAAAGAGAATTTGGAGTATCTAGAGTTTTAACAAATACTAATTGAGCAAAACACAGCAGGCTTGAGTCTATTAATTTACTGATTCTATTCATTTACTTAAAAGAACGTGTCTAATGAAGAAATCAGAGACATGCAAATCAGGGAAAGACAAGTGCTATGGAGATCTGCATGTGACTGTGGCGATGTATGTTTTAGTGATTTTGTATGTTTTGCAGAAGAGGTATGTCTGCAACAGCGAAGGCTCTGAAGGAGGCGGCATAGACCCGAAAGCTTTCCAGACTCAGCTGGCCTTCCGAGAGTATTACACTTCTCTACAAAGCGTGTCCAATTTATGCCTTCAAGGTTTAAATGCATCAGCTGGGCTCCTGCGCTTTTCTTTCAGCTTAACTACACCAGGATTAGGTTTGAGTTAACTTTCCTTTTTCAAAATGGCATGCCCTGTGCTCCTGCAAGGAAGTTCTCACCCTGCATTTACCCATGAGGTTAATAGTCTTTAATCCCCACTGAAAGTGGATTAAGCTCCCTGTGGATTGAATTTGCACAGAGCGTGGCTGGTGCAGACCCCACTGTGCTCTGTGTCAGCCAGACAAGTGCTGACCCTCCCAGCATCATGCTGCACCAGAATGAACCTGCCCCTTTACCTGTGTCCCCTCTGGGTGTCCCAGGCTCTCCAGAACACCAATAACCTGCTTTTAACACCAGTACCCAGCTGGGATCGGCATTTAGGCAGATGTTGTGCTGTTGGAGTACCTGACTGAAGTGCTGCAGCACGGCAGGAGCACTGTCACAGCCAGCCTGGGTGAGCAACATGGGGTTCCAGTGTCTCCTTCCACCTATGGAGACTGACAAAGCTGCTGGTGACCTCTCACACAACCCGCCAGCTTAAACAAAGTTGGCTTATGTATATAAAGGGATGCACAGTGCTGAGGAAAAGGCCAGAAATGTCACTTAGGAGAGTTTGTCTGAAGTCACAACAAAGCAAATTGTTCCTTGCAGTGTTGACAAAAAGCTGAGGGTGAAGTACAGCAACACTCCTGCTCCTGGTCCCATTGTGTGGAGCACGGAGGGAACGTGGGGCAGCAATTTGTCCCAGATGTGAGATGAATGCCAAGGCTGGCCAAGCAGTCTGGGGAGGAGGGAAAGCTCTTTTGGGGGCCAAACCCCCCAAATTGTGGTTCTGGCTGGTTCCCCGTGAGTGTTGCAGCGCAGGACAAGCCGAGCACCACAAGGTGCAAAGCCAGCCACAGGGCGTAGTGTAAGAATGCCACAGCCCCGAGTGCTTGGCTGTTGCTCTGGAAGACATTCCTGTCCCATACACGCTGCAGTGCAGAGTCAGCTAGTACAAGCCGTGCTGCGTGACCTTCGTCGCTTTTATCACATGGGCGATACGCAGAAGCCCGGTCCCTGATGATGGGAGTCTGGGCCTGACCCAGGCAGAGAAGCACTTACGCACTATTCTGGAGTTCCTAGAAAAGGTTTTCCTTTCCCCTGGTTTTCCTTACAAGTTTCTTTTCATTCCTTTGACTTCTACAGGCCTCTTGACAACTCCAGCAGTTCTTCTCAGCATACTTAAAAAAGCCTCCCTGATGCGGCAGCCTAACCGGGTGGAACAGATTTCCCTCTGATTCAGCTATACTGCACGAGGGCACGCTCGCTTTGTGCTGCTGTGAGGGAGAGGAAAGTCAGATGCCTGTTGGTCTGCCAAGGGTGGCTCCCCACAGAGTCCTCCCTAAATAACTTTCCAGCCAGGGATTAAGACAAGACAAACCCTTCTCCTACTAAGCTAGGAATATTGCATTGCTTATTACCTTTCTACTGTTTTCATGCAGAGCCAGGGTGGGCAAAGTGAACAATGTTGGCAAAAGGACATTTTAGCCTTGTTTGATTTTATTTATTTATTTATTTCCATTAGTTTAAAGCAATCAAGAATAATCTGTGTTCCTGACTGACACCCGTAGACGAGCAGAAGTGCGTAGGCTAGAGCTGTCTCAGCCTGCAAGACAAAACAGCTCCAAAGTGTCTGACTCTTCCTTTGCCAATGTTTGCGGTGTACAGACCTTCATGGGAGTGACTGACATGTGAGCATTTATTTTTGAAAGACAAAAAAAAAAAACAACAAAAAACNACAAAAAACCAAACCCAAGCTTCCATTACGTTCCTGTTCCCTCCAAATCTGGCTATCATCAAAAAGCACCAGAAGGCTCAGCTTGTCCTGGTGGCAAGAGTTGTCTGTGGGTAGCTGGAGTAGGCTGGGCAGCCAGCAAGGGGATGTGAGGGGGATCCAGTCCAGACTGGATATTAGATCAACAGCTGCTGCAGACTTTAATTTCCTTTTATAGAAGGGAGATTGTGGGAACTGTTGGTCTTCATAGCCTGCAGAGTCTTCAGCTTAAAAAAACACCCTCCCCGGGGACCACACGCTACATAACATCTCAAATGCTGGTCTGCGTGTTTGCTCAGGTTTCTGCCACAGCCAAAAGCAGCGTGTTTGCCTTTGCTTCCTGCGGGGACCTGTGAAGCATCCCTGTTCCGTGGCTCCTGGACCATGACTTGGAGTCACAGGAGGTCAGAACGTTTGGAGGGGTTACAGGCGGGTGGTAAGGGAGATGCAGAATTAGGGCAACCCAGGAGCGGGATGAGAAATGTGTGAGAAGCCTACCTGCTGTTGTGCATGGGCCCCGCAGGGCAGAGCACGGGCTCTGCTGCCCACCTGGGTCCTGTGCTGAGGGCCACTGCGCATAGGAGCACCCCGCAGCAGTGCAGGGCTGGGGAGCAGCTTTCCCACCGGTAGCTGCCATTCCCAGCTTATCCTCAGAGCCAGGAACACCCCTCAGCAGGAAGCGCACAAGCAGAGAACATGTGCCTCTGCGGTTCCTTCGTATCTGTGTTGCATAAAAACCAGCATAAGCCTGGGGTGGCCGAGGGGAAGGGGACAGGACTTGCATGTGGCCAGGGCAGCTCACCTCACTAACAGAGTTTACACCTTTTTAGATGCCCACCGTCACAGTCCTCGCTCTTACCAGCAGCAAAACCATTCTGCAAAACGAACTTGCTTGAAGCTGGAGTTTTATTTACTCTGGAAACAAATGTAAAGGCACGGAGCCATCCCAAAAGTTTGGTGGTAGTAGCAGTTTGCATGGTCTGCGTAGGAAGCTATCTATAGCAGCTGGGAAGCCACAGAGAGCACATGTTATCACCACTCTGCAGGACACACTCTGTCTGGCCATATACAGGGAGTTATATATAGAGCCATATACAAAAATATAGAAGAGCCCTGTGGCTGTGTTGGAAAGCCTCATCCAGACACACCTCTGGCAGAATCCTGTCCTTGGCCCCACCCGGGGAGCTGCATATTTCGGAAGGATGCTGGGCAGCCACCACTGCCTGGGGACAGCTGATCTGTAAAGTACGAGTGTACGGACTGGAGGGCAAATATGCCCACTCCTTCTAAAACTTCTGATTTCCTCTGAAATATGTTTGTGCTATTTATAGAAACATCCCCCCACCCCCCATCCCGCTCCCACCTATGCACCTTGCAGATCACAGAATCATAGAATGATCAGTGTTGGAAGGGACCTCTGGAGATCATCTAGTCCAACCCCCCCGCCAGAGCAGGGTCACCTACAACAGGTTGCACAGGACAGCGTCCAGGCGGGTTTTGAATGTCTCCAGTGTGGGAGACTCCACAGCCTCTCTGGGCAGCCTGTTCCTGTGCTCTGCCACCCTCCAATCGCTACTACAGTCCCACCAGAAAAAGTGTCCTTAATTTAAGAATTTACAGGCAAGCGGCGAGAGGGACTAAAAAAAATTGCAGTGTTGAAGTAGAACTAAAGAACTGTAAAAAATAGCCCAGGAGGGTCCTTAAGAGCCTACCAAACTGCCCCAAGCCAGGGTCAGCTGTCCTTTTGTCAGCTGATGCCTTTCAGCCGTGATGCTCCTCCACAACGGGTCTAAAGTTAAAGAAGGCTTTAATGGTATAATAAGCAGTCGGAAGGCTGGGTTCCAGGTTAAAATGTAATTTTGTAAAGTGAGCCTATTTCTGTAAGTCATGGTCATAATTTAAAGAAGGTTGCTAAATGAAGACTCCTGGACAGCGTAACAGCAAATAAATATAGCTCTGTGCTTAAGGAAACCTTTAAACTACCCAGAGGCAGCATGCAATTTCAACAGCAGTCCTGCGTGTTTAGCTTTCTAGGCAGCAGAAGCACCACTCCTTTCCCACAGGCACTCAGGGTGGGTGATGATCAACAGAAAGCTGCGCCTTGGCTTCTAGTCTGTCATTTTCACGTCAAAGTGTCCTTATGCGGATTCCCCATAAAAGGATAAGGTGGGACCGTTCCCTCCCAGCCTCTGTAGGGAGGGTCTTGCTGTAGCAAAGGGGACATGGGGAGAGGTCTGGATGGAAACCCAGGTATGGCTCTTGCAGAGATAGCTTCATGGACTCTGTGCTCTCTCTGACAAGTATTGCAACTCAGACTGCAAGCATGTGGTCATGGTTTAGCTGGTGTACGGGGGAGCTGCTGGTCCTCATACCAGAGCCTGGTTATCATCACTGTCACACGTTAGCACAGAAGCCACCTTCACACGTATACATGACTAAAACTGTCAAAACACAGACTTCCACATGCCTATCTCCCTCCTTTCATTTCTGAGTTTAACATAAACAACCTAATCTGGCAAGTTGAAAGCTCTTTCCTTCCCACAAACATTTCCCCTTCTGTGCACGTTTTGAAATCCTCAAAGTGAGAGGCTGCAGATTGTTCTCACACAGATTTTCTCTTCCTTGAACTTCCCTCATATTGAGAGGCACGACTGTTTCCTTCCTCGGGATCCTGCTCGTTCTCTAGTGGTAATGGCCACTTCTGTCCAGTCCCAATCCCAAGCACAGAGCCTGTACCTACAGATGGACATTTTAAAGGATGTCCTCGCACTGCAGTTATCAAACAAGGCACTTTGCCAGTGCCTCAAAAACAAAGCAGAAGTGTGGGGTTTGCTGCCTTTGGTGGGTTCAGCTTGAAAACCTTTGGTGGTTGTCGTTTTCTGTGCTCTTGAGAAGATGCTGTGTGGGCAGTTCTTCACCCAGAACATCTGACTGGCTTGCAAAAAAAGAAAAAAAACCCAACCCAACCACAACAGCTACAGCTCACAAGGAATAATAGAGTTTTCCCTGCTTCCCAAAGCAACAGTGCATTGATTTTTATTCAATTCGGAAACTAATCAGGCAAAACAAATAGAGACCAGCAGGACCAAAGCTTTAAAATGGTGGGGAGAAAGTGCAAATCTATGACATACTTTAACTACTCAGTGAAGTAATTTAATAGTCATTTAGTATAACGATGATGAGACTTTCTTCTCTTTCACCCAGTGCTTGTCTAAAGTGAGGAAAACTTGTTAAGTGGTCTCTACTTGCAGCAGCCAGACAAGAGCTTTTTAGAACACAGTATCTGTCACCAACCTAAACAGACCAATATTGTCATTCAGCTGATGAATTTCATAAATGTTTCATATTTTAGCTGCAGCAATCGGATCTCCTTATGTGGGAGTCTCTCTCCTTCTCATGTCCTGACAGCAAGTCTTCTACCTCCGCAGGGCCACTGATAGCAGGGTTCTTCCAAAATGCAAGGAGATGGGTCTGTCCACGAAGGCTCTGACTTTGGAGATCACTGTTCCTTCCCCTCCACACAAGGTAACCCCAAACTGAACAGCTGATGGGAACAGTACAAAGGTAAAATGTGTTTTTCTAGGAACACTATTGTTTCTAAGCAGTATTTCATTTTTGATACTGGCTTCCATAGAGAATGGCATATTTGTTGTGGCTTCCTGAGCTCCTCTTAGGTTGTCTTTTACTTCGTTACAGGGCACAGAGCAAGGTAGACTTAGTATGTGCTTCAACATACATATTTTAGATTTCTCTCCAATCCCCAATTTACTTGTTAGGTTGGGTTTTTCTCACAGCTGATGGTTGTTCCATTTAGAACAAAATTTCTCCAGATGAGAAGTTCATAAATACTTATGCTAAATACTTAGCAAGTCTTCCAAAACAGTGTCACCATATCAGCCAGCAGCTATGTACAAATCAAGTTGCTGTGAAAGCCCTAGTGAGGACATTTAAAACCTCAGTCCTCCGGTCCTATTGAAAGGATGCATTTAACTTCCCTTGTTCAGGTAGCGTGTTCAAAGCTGTTTTTTTCTGGAAGAGGAGGTAGAACCACAGACATAGTTTGTGAGCCTTCCAGATAAGATAGGGGCACCCAGTTGGCATGTTTGTCAGCCTAAGCCAACACCAGCAAGCTGTGAGTGCTGCTGAGGATTACATAAGGCATTAATTTTATAAATACAGCCTTGATAAATGGGAATAATTAGGGAGCGGGTCTGTTGTACAACACCGTTGCAGGAACGTCAAGAGGTTGTGGCAGTGTAGCCGTTCTGCATAGCACAAGCCCTGGTAGCCAAGGTGGTTTTTATACCCTCAAGCACGTGGTAAAGCCATTTAATTTATTAATTTCTTATTTAGGTTCAGCCTCAGCTATGTAAAGCTGTGGTTAACACAACATCATTACGCGTGGATAGTAATTGCATGGTTTGCTTTTTCTAGCTACATTTAAGCTTCGCACTTCACCTTTAAGTTTTGGCTGCATTTGGACATCTCTGGTTTAAAATAGATTTTAGGGTATAGATTCTTCCTCTTTCTGTGAAATTGTTGTTCATCAGTTCATCATTTAACATTTTTCTAGTCAGAGGACATGATAACCACAAAAATAGGAGAGGAAATGCAATGTAGCATTAACTGCACATGTTAAGTCAGCATCAAAATGTCTGCTACACAGGAACATTGCATGTTCACCATTTGTTTGCCTAACACCAATTGCGGTGTTAAGAACAGCAAATCACGCACACAGCGTTGCTTATTATCACAGATTTCTGTCAACTTAAAAAAGATTAACTATTTCAAACCAACTAAAGTAATTAGATTCTCGGTGTGGGGTGAAGGCATACATATTTTGTTGGCTGCAGAACAAACTAGGGGAGTTAATGGGAAACAAATATGCCTTCCGCAGCGTTTAGAAAAGGATAACTCTGCTGTCAACATTCAGCCAGCAAAAATGCTGTTATTTAGCTGGGGGGAAAAAAAATGTAGAATAATTGGGGCCCAAGGAGATGTGAAATGTAAAATCCACCTAAACAACCCACGGTAGCTTACAGATACAGAAACCAAAGCAAGAAATACTAGATGCTTTTTGAAGCAGAACACTGTTAAGTCACTCGCTGTGAGAAATTAACTAGTTATTCACAGAGTATGATTTTTCACTGTTGTCCTCTTATTTCTGCTTCTCTATCTGGACGTCCCTCACAGATGAGAACCCGATCACAGATAGGGAAGCTCAGGATTTTGCAAATCCAGATTTGCCCCAAGATAATCAAATACATCATTCATCATGAAGCAAAGTAAGAAAGTATGAATATTTGGGCTGTTTCCCAGCAGAGATTTAGAGCACCTTATTCAACCCTTCTGAAATTCACAGCTACTTCCTCTAACAGTGAGTGTACTAAATGCTCAAAATCTGTTAGACGGTTCTCCAGCAAGGCAGAGAGACAGGGGTAGGGATGGGTAGCTACACTCACATCTCACTTTCATTGTAACTTCACCATGTTCCAAAAAACCCACCCCACTCTACCGTGAGCGAACTTGTGGCCACCATCTGATGTCAAGGACAAGCAAAGACTCTTCTGAATGACTTTTACCCCAAGGTGTTTTGTTTATTTTCTAATGGATTCTCTTGCTCCCAAGACCTGAGAGTCTTCTGTTCAGGGATGCCACCTCAGCCTTTGCTGACCAACATCCCATTAAGCCCCTCCAGGAAAATGGACTCCTACAGGAACTGCTGTAGTGCATCCCCAGCCTGGTAGATCCTGTCTTTCAGGGCTCTCTACTATGCAGTTTTATTTGTAAGTGAATTTCATGTCAACTCAGGATGTGGGCAATAAAACCATCTCCCAAGCTTTATCTTCCTCACTTCACTCCCTGACATTGCTTGAGTCAGTACCTCCCTCTTGCTTTTGGCCCCTGATCTATGCACTTACCCTACACAGCTCAAATCCTTTCCACCATTTGGGTTCTGTTCTTAATTCACATTCTCTTCTTTTTTCTTCTCTTGCCTCCACCCTCCGTATCTCCCAGTTTTAATATTTTCTCCTACTCTGCACCAGTCCTACCCAAGCACCTCAGTACTAGCCCTATAGTCCTCTTGCTTCCACCACTACAGGCTTCTTACAGTTGTTCCAGCTACATAGCCTCTCCTCCTACAATGGAAGTGTCTTACTGGGACATGCCTCGATCACACATCTTACTTCCAAGCCCTGTCCCATGCTCTTTCTCTGCTTTTCCAAGCACACCACCACCACTAGTGATGTTCCCAATGCCGCCATGGAAATTAATCTGCTTACAGAAATAAAAACCATTTCTTTATGCAGGAAGGCTGCTGACATGAGGATTGTTCTGGTAGCCTTAAGATCACTCTGACACGTGCGGTAGTGATACAACTACTCTACCCTTTTCACTTGCACTGCATTGCAAAAGTCAGAACCACAGTTATTCCTGAAGCTCTTTCTGCTGACTGAAACTGTCTATATCCTGCCTCTTTGGGCTCAGAGGTGGCAAATGGTGAGCTTAACATGGCTTGAGATCTTCAGTAATCTGCCTTTGGAAAAAAAGAATGTGCCTTAATGACTGGCAAGCAGAAAGACATGCTGGTGTCTACTGTATGCCTGAAGCGCACAAACTATCCTGCCACAAACGCAAAAGTTGCAGTTATTTGCTTTGCTTCTGAGCAGCACTTAAAGCACAGGAAGTAAGGCACCAGTACTTAATAAACTGAGAGTGTTCATCGTCTCTCTTAACAGCAAACCACTACCACTGATTTTAAAGCCCAACGTTTCATTCTTTACACAGAATGGTTACGAAACTAGGAATTATTTCACACTAAAAGGGAAATACATATATATAAATAACCAGAGTGCAGTTGTACAATTTTAATGTATTGTATAGGCTTGACTTCAGAAACAGGTTCTAATGCTACTCTTGCACACACCTACTCTTTCAAAAGACTGTTGAATATCTCTTGCTGACATATATCAATACACCACACTCATTGACTTCCACATGAAGAGAGTATTTCAGATGAAAACTCTTTGTCTGGCTAACGATCCACTTCATCTGTGTAGAAACTACTCAGAAGAATTATGACATTCATTTAGTAAGGCCACACAACTTTAAAAGTCCAGTATATTGCACAAAATAATTTTATTTTTATTTATTTTTTAAACAAAGTTTATGGAATCTGAAAGTCGACGATAAAGGGTAACTTTTAACAGAGACTTGATATGGGAGATTCTCTACCCAAAAATATGCCAAACTTTACGATCATAAAGAACTCCAAGGTTCTGTGCTATACTGTACGATATGTAAACGGATTTTGAAAATACTTTTCTATTACATATTTTGACACAGTATGCACCAATTTAAAGAAATGAAGTTCAAATGCCTCAAGGGATTTCTTAGAAGTAAAGCCATTTGAAGAGCCATTTACAGTCTGCGGCGAAAAACTTCTATATAATCAAAGTATTTCCTTTTTTCACAATGCAGAACAACCTGCTGAAGGCAACTCCCTATGGAAGTGATGCCAGCAACACAGATCTGATTGTATGACTCCAGCACTTAAAAGAGCACATTGGTTATACATGGCTTTTAACCTTGGGCTACAATTATGCTACCAGAACTAAACTCAAGTCTAAATCAGTCATGTAGAGAGGTGTGTGTCGTCTTTAGAGTTCTTGTTTTCCAGATCTGATGAAGTTGGTGAAGGCGCTCTGAGGTTCTTGTGCTTACATTCAGGGCAGGATGAACTTTGAAAATACCAGATTCTCCAATTAACGACAAACCACAGATCCCAAAGTAGGCATGTAAAGCATCTGAAAGAAGGACAGAAAAGGAAAAAGAAAATTAATGTCAGGCTGTCACAGCCAAGTGTTCCTGGATTCCAACACCCCTGAATAATTACAGCCATGGAAAACAAACTGGTGCTACATTTTAAACTTGGGTTTTGACAGAAGAAATCAATTTCTGTCCAAAGCCACCAGCATGAACGGATAGTCTGCAATCTCTAAAACTAGAGTCTAGTTTTGTTTTATAATAATTCTTGCCCACTACTTTATTTCTTCCTCATGCTCAGGCCAAACAGCAAAAGAATTCGAGGAGCTAGAAATAATTTCTGTCCACAAAGCAAATATTTTTTTCCAAACATGAAAGAATTTTTTGGCTGATTACTTGATCAACAGCTGACTAGCGAAACACCGAAATTAGTGCCAACAGCTGCCAAAGAGCAAGCCTTAGAAGCATGAAAAGTTATTACTTTACCTAGCCATAACAGATGACTGGCACCAAAACAGGGATGCTCTTACTCCCCTGTCCCACACTGCTCCTGCTGCCTACCTTATACCAGCACTACAGCTTGCTAAACACCCTCCATGACCTAAAGCAATTGAAAAAACATGGAAGAAAATAGACAGTTTTCTGACATTTTAGTGAATTAAACTGGTTTGCAGAAGGTTTTGAAACACACCGAAGCTAATGCAAAAAGGGGAAAGGACACGCAGCTATACTTGGGGAAGCTGGGAGGAAGAGAAGGGAACCTGCATCCCCTGGGCAGCAGCAAGCCATTAGATTGGATTACCTGCCCATGAAATCACAGGGGAAAGATGGAAAGAGGATGTGAACTTTATGTGCCACTTACAAGTTCTCAACACTTAGTAATCTTTTCAGTAAATTCATATTTGACTAAAATGGTATTACCAGAAGGTATGTGGACATAGAAACTCTGGAAGAAGGCTTGTACTTACCAGCATCAACATGCAGACAAAAGCATACTCAGCAGATACAGTCCCTACTGACCTTGCAGAAAGTATGTCAGGCAAGGAGACCTCAACTTCAGGAAAGAGAGTGTATTAACCCCTGTGGACAGTTGCATGCTAAAAACCATATACAAACCTAATTAGCTGTATATGGCTATTTGGTGGGTTTAACCATGAAGTTCAACAGTTGTGCAAATCCATGCTAACTTAATACTCAACTTAGTTCTAGCCAAAACACGTATGCAGCCTGTGTACTCCTCTGTTTCAAGCTATGAAATACAACAAGCTTTTCAAGGTCAAAAAACATAGGTCCAAACATTTTGTTTCATAAGTAACTCAAATACAGAATGCAGCATGCAACCTTGCAACAAAACAAAGTGTATTTATACTTCTACCACAGCAGATCTCACTTCAGTATTTTACATGTAGTAACTGCACACACTCATTTTCATCCTCTCACTCCCTAATGTTAAACCTTTTGATCTTTCTCTTGCATAACCTGTAACTTACATATGCCATATAGAACTGGAAGCACATCATTTAAAGATAATAAGCAAGATACACCAGGGTTGCAGCACAAACTCCTGGGGCATGCAGCAGCACCTCTAGTAATTTAAAAGAAAAGTTGATTTAAATCTAGTCATGACTTACACACAAGTCTGAAAAAAAACCCAAATCACTTTAGTATGTGTTCTAGCAAAATGTGTGGATTAACCCTGGTAGGCAGCTAAGCACTGCACAGCTGCTTGCTCACTTCCCCCGCTTCGCCTCCAGTGTGAAAAGAGAAAACAAAGAGTAAAAGTGAGAAAACTTACGGGTTGAGATAACAACAGTTCATGGGGAAAGCAAAGGCCACAGGCACAAGCAAAGCAAAATAAGAAATTAATTCACGTCCCATCAGCAGGCACATGTTTAGCTACTTCCTGGAAAAACACTGCAACTCCAAACATCCCCCCACTTCCTCCTTCTTGCCCCAGCTTTTATTGCTCAGCACAATGCGATGTGGTACGGGGTACCCCTGTGGTCACGGGGGGTCAGCTGTCCCGGCTGTGCTCTGTCCCAACTTCTTGTGCACCTCAAGTCTGCTTGCTAGTAGGGCAGCATAAGAAACAGAAAAGGCCTCAACACTGTGTAAGCAGTGCTCCACAACAGCTAAAACATCAGTGCATCACCAACACTGTTTTGGTCATGAATCAAAAACACAGCACCATATGGCTGCTAGGAAGAAAATCAACTCCATTAAACCACATTACTGTGGTTTAATGTTTGTAACAAGTAGTATCAACAGAAGGTAGCACAACTGCTTTATGTGAAATACGTATCAGTCACTTGTAAACAAAGAACAAATACAGTATGCATTCAGTTCTGGTTTGAAGTATTAATCTCCCTATTAAGCCATTGCTCATGCCTGCTTTATAAAACAGCAATACTACTACTACTACAATGATGTTCAGAAGATTTTTTCAGATAAAAGCCTTTCCTGTATTTGATAATCTTTAGATCGCTATAAAAAAACCAAGTCATGTCCTGGTTCACTTCATTACGCTCATGTTTTCAGAGGATTACTAGCTTTTTAACAGTCTCTTGACTTTTTAGATTCATCTTGAAATGCAATAAAGTTTTCTAAGGTCACTGCTCGATAAGCATGATGCCCCAAGAAAAACTATTAAATAATGCTACTGGCTCCAGAACAAACAGTGTATTGGTGTCTGTTAGCATGTGAACATCAGGACTACAAAATAATGTTTCCCTGAATCATCAGTTGTGAGAAGTTACTTGCAACTTTGGAAGTCCATGTAATATATAGATTACCACAAGGACTCCACTGTCTTCTGCAATTTCTTCTGGCCTTCTTCCTAAAAACATTATTGTACAGCAAAGACAGGTTGACTATCCAAATTTAAACACAGCTTTTATGAAGTAGGAGCTACAGAAGTTCAAGTTCTGAATAAAGCACCTTTGGAAAAAAAAAGGCATATTCTTACTTTGCAAGCTTTGCCTGGAATATTCTCTCACATTTGTTTTGCAACAAAACCAAACTGAGGCCACTTATCAGCTTTACAAATGCCAAATACTTCAAAGAGAACGAATCATTTCTGTCCATGTTAAGTCTCAACAGAACTATTAACTCATTTGCAAGATGACACATACAAGTCTGTTACCTTCACATTTTGCATTTACACTGAAGTTGAGAGGACTATGTACAGTGCATCAACAGGAGGCTTTTGAGAACAATCAAACCGCACAGATACTTCATGTTAGTAAAGTGTGAGATCTTTACTGTGGAGACATACAACAATCAAAAGACAGCTTGCCTTTCAGATACTAGCTTGTAGGAAGCTCAGCTCTGTATGTATGGCAATGAAATCACACTGCCATAGAAACAATCTTTGCAATGCTGCATTTATAGTCATTCTTCACATCAGAACTGCGTTAACTTTTTACTCTCCTTCAAAACCTGAACACAGACTTAGCTCACCATCTGCCTGAGAATGCTGCAATAGGCCCACCTATCCCAATAAAACAAAAGAGGCAGCAAAAGCTTGCTTTATAGGAAACAGCAGGGTTCAGACTGAAACACCACACAAATCAAAGGAAAACAGCTTTATTAGTAGTCTTGCCTTTCTCAAATCTTATCTCAAACAATCACAGCTATGCTAAAAGACAGGTTAAGGAACTTTGCACATGAATAGGGTATTAAACAGATTTTTTAATTAATAGCTCACTAAGTAAATGGTTCATCAAGATAAACAGAAATATTTCCTCCAAGTGATACTGACTGATCCACATAATGCAGAGCAAATATAGCTAAGTCCTCAGGAATCCTAAGCTCATTTTCACAGAAGGGGGCAGAGCACATCTATCACAAGCACTGGGTTTTCAGTGTGGGTCCACCTTGAAAAGTTCTCACTGTTGTTCAAAATGCAATGACGAACAGATGAAATATCAGGACAGAGACTGTGAACAGACTCAGCCTTTATTATGACTAAGTTTTTATCTTCTTTGGTCAGTTTACAGGCTGTTTATCTTCCCTGTACAAAATGCCACTGGGCAACACTACTGGCACAAGGTTTGTTTTCACAAGCTTGCAATGCCTTCATTGTTTTCTCACATCTTTCAAAATTATTTCAAATTAAAAGATTTTAGTGTCTTTTCAAGTTTTTCACTACTTCAAATTATCCACTTCCAAAAGGATCGTAATTAACTTCCAAATATACTACATATAATTGCTATGTGTAACTACAATCTGTAAATCATAATATGTAACTGTTAACTTTGACTGTTTTTACATACATCAATGTCTTCTGAATAAGCTTAAAGGATTTCTTTATTAAGGCAAGAAGTTTTTTGAAATATTTTATCCAGGTGATTTACAGAGATACCCACTGCACAATATTCCCTTTAACTAGAACATTTAAACACATACAGAAAGGCTTGTCCAACTGAATAGACAGTGATACTCTTTTAGCAATAGTCTAAATAGCAGCTCACTTGCTCTGTGGCTGAACAAGGAAAAACTGTACCTCCCTCTTTCCACTTAAATCATGAAAATCTCATAATATTTTAAAGGCTTTTTTCCCCCATTTTTTGACGGAGACTGAGTGGAAAACTTCCCTTACACCTCTCAGATGTCTGACCACTGGAATATACTTCTAGCTTAGAATACATTCACCGTTACTTTGAAAAGTAAATTTACCTGGATGGCTGTCTGGCCACTTGGCAAATCCACCAACAAGGCGATCTTGAGTTGACAGGATGTAATTTCGGTTTTTCTCAAAATCTGTATATTGGAATATGTTCAAGAGCTGAAAAGAAATTAGACCATTACGGTAACATACTAAATCTTACTTTTTTCATAAGAGAATATAGACCCTGTTTATGAGATAAGCAGTGATAGCAGACATAGTGCTAATCTGGTAAATCTCCATATCCTGGATTTTTGCAGTATGAAAGACCTTTACAGTGATCTGTGAATATTCATGCACTTGTGCCAAATATGTAACTCTTTCAAACAAAGAAAAGATATGATGCTTAAAGAAACCAAAACAAGTCAACAGCTATCCTGTAGCTGTTCTGTACATTACCTTCAATGTTGCTCCCACCCAAAAGGAATAGCAAGTGTCTACAGGTTTGTTGGGTCGTCCCTGGTAGCCAGTCTGTTGTCTCATTATACACCACCTTCTTATTCTGTTCAGTTCTTTTTCTGAAAAAACTTCCTCCAGTTTACCCATCAAACACAGCGCTGCAATACCACAAAATGTAGAGCCACCTGTGAAGAAAGAGTTGGTTTTGCAATGGTTTGATACCCAGATTTTCACTGAAGCCTGTATGATCTCAGTCAGAACTTTAACTAGGGTAGTAACAATTAAATCAATGGATTATTAAAAGTAAGAAAGTGTTAGTTTTAAGTCTAAAATCCAAATAAATAAAGCCACTTTACTTCAGCACGTATGTCAAAGGGGGAAAAAACCTCAATCCAACTCTTTCACAAATAGACCTGAATTAATTTTCTTAAAGTTGGATTGCCTCTCAGTGCTGTGCAATTTACATTACACAGCAGTCCAGAAATTGCAATGCAACAGAAAACATTTCTTCATACATAACTTAAAAAAGAAAGCTATTGGGATGCCAGCAATCAGACTGAAGCAGAGATGCCAAAGGCAGTCTCAGACACAAACCCCCAGAGGATATAAACAGACAGGAGCATCTGATGAACAGAGAGCCAAAAAAAAAATAACAACAACAACAAAAAAAAGGCATGGTTAATATTATGAAAAGACTGCTGGACTCTCATGGTTGTAGTAAACACAAATTAAGCTTCTAAGGAATTTTTTGTTGTCAAGGAAACTGCACAGTAAACTTTGGAATTAGAAGAGAAACTCATGTTCTTTGTCTATCATGGCCATCAGTTTTTAAAGCCCATCAAAACCCATCCTGAGTCTGCTACCTGATATGATAAAATTACAGGCTGGGAAAGACCATAAGCAAGCTGTTGATACGCGACTTGGGGCCCAAAGTTTCTTACCCTATCCTGGTGCTAGAAGACCCCAGGAACTCTAAAGTTATTTTCATTCTGATGTTGAAATGTAGCAGGAGAAGGATGCTGAAGTAATGCTAACTGTTATTACTAGCATTCTACAGTAACTTAGTTAACTAATTTTTTAAATACATAGGGTGTTTATTTTAAGATTTTCAACTTTACCCATCCTGCAGGAAGAAAACAGATGGAGTCTTATCAAAGCTCACTACTAAGCATAAAGCTAGCAAACATTTGACAGATTTAGTATCGGTCACATGAAAGTCAGTAATTTCTGTCACAAGCAGACCATTAAACTTCATGGCATAGAAACATTTTGCTAACAAATACCAGTCTCTTAGCAATTCCTATCCTCACAACGATCAACTGTTTACAAAAATTAACTGCTGCTTCAAGATTTGAGCCCCCCACGGATGCCATAATCTATCAGAGGAAGTGTTTCTAAGTTTTACTAGTAGCTGCTGAAATTGGAGATTATCAGCTGCATTGCACAAAATCTCTTGCAGATAAATACAGAGTAGCAATGGTACGTGTGGAAAAAGTTTTCTCTGTCAGCGAGAGATGAGAACTACAGCCAAGACTTTTCAACAAAACATTCATAAGGTAAGATTAGTGGAGTTGATACATCAAGAGCCATCTGGTCTCATATTAAGCCGGAACCAAGGGAAGAAGACAGATGATATTCTCGGGCATGTTTTAGATTTGCTCCTCCTCATCCCGTTTCTTTAAATTCAGAAAAGGAGAGGCATGACATACCCTGCACCTCTCACCAATTTTTTAATCCCAGTCTTACAAACAGACGTAGGACATTTTAACATTCTTACCATGGGATTCCAGTCCAGCTCCCTGTCCCAGGCCGTTATCGTAAGACTGAAGAAAAAACCCACAAACCAGTTACTTTAGAACTAAATCACTTTCACAGACATTGCAATTTCTCAGTTTACTAGCAAAATTATCATCAGACTATAATCACCATTTAACCTGATTAAATTCTGAACCTACAGCTCAAAAAGCACTTCATACAAAACAGTTAACAAATCAGTCTTGTTTCAATGCAAACAACCTCTATGACTTCATGTCATGGAATTCATTTTAGTTGTGACGTATGTTAGAAGTCTGAAAATGGATAAACATGTCTTTGCCAAAAAGGAAAAGCATGTTATGCAGACAACCATTAAAGAAAAGACCCCATTTTTTTATAAAAAGAAAAAAATGGACATGTCATTTCAAACAAAACCAAATGGATAAATTAAACCTGTCTTTAACCCACAAGCTGGTTAACATACAAAAAGCCAAAATGCACTGTGTGCAATGTACTAATGTGTGTACAATACTTAAGTACAAGAAATGCTTTAGTAAGGAGCAAGAACATCAGGCTTTAACAAAATGAAGACTGGGGGTGGGGTGGGGAGGAGGAAACAAGAAGCAACAACATAATAAAGCATACTATTGGACTAAACTTAACCTGCCCTATAAAATATTACCATTAACAAAACACCTTAACAATGCTGAAAAATCAATTTCTTAAGTGAAAGAAAAAGGAGAAACTTGCGTCTGACGAACAAAGCACCAAGAATACCGTACAGGTCTGTTACAGGCAATCTAGGACCAGATGATACTGTACATGTAGGTATAACAATCTTCCCTAAAAATTCATTAAATCATTTTGCATGACAAGAAACAAGAGATCAGAGTAAGTTATTCATAAAATGGAAAATGTTTATTTTACAAGAGTTCACAGAATAATTAATAAGCTATACACTGGACAAATACCAAACTGTTTAGTAGGAATGGAAATGAAGTTTAACTTGTAAAGTTAAATCACACAGGTCCTACATCTTCTATGCTAGCTGCTCAATGAATGATTGGTTCCATATCCGATCAGACAGCTAGAAACCAATTTTAACCTGCCCCACCCAGGTGCTGACTATGAATTTCAAATGTTTTCTCCAAAATATTTAACAGTGGCTAGTAGATACAGGACACCTTGACAGACTCATATAGTCCTAACTAAAGAATGGCTACAGGACTTAGCATGCCTTCAGTAATGACCTAAGGACTATTTTGTAGGTTTGTTTTTAAAGCTGACATTGAGAAGAAAAACAGAAACAGTGGCACACACAGAAGCTACGTTAAAATTATATTCCTCAGTTTTTAAGTTGTTGCTGCAAGTTGATGCAACTAAAAAGACTAACATCTGATACATACGGTTCAAGCTGCATCCTGACCTGCTGAAGTCTGAATCAGTCAATTTTAAGTAATCCCTATGAACATCTTAATGTTGAAATACACAGTGTAAAGTTACTTTAAACTCTTTGCTCTGCCTTTTGAGAATGCAATCCAAATGTGCTACCACACTCCACAGGCCCAGTAATTGCTAAGCAAAGGCAAGCTGATTAGTAAAGCTAGGCTGGCAAAGCTAATTAACTCTACAAACAGTAATTGTAAGAGGAGGTGGTTTGTTTTATGTATAACAAAGTAATTAGCTCTGGAGAAAAGCTGTTAAGTGTGCATCCCAGACAGCGTACTATGTTGGGCTGTACAATTAGCTTGAAATTTTAATAGACAATAGTTGACCTTTGGCTGACTGGTGCCTATTTATTTACAGACAGCAGCTGCTCTCTGGGGACTTGTACACATTAAAGAACTAGGGAAATATGTTTGTTTCTTTGTCTTTTTGAAAAGCCCCAGCAAATTAGATCCAAGAGAGGCTCTAGGTTACTGCAACATGGAAACTGCATAATTAAATAATATCCTCAGGAAGATGTGTAAATCCAGTTGGGTACAAATCTTTGCTTCACAGTCTAAAAGTTTCACAATCAGCTTAACTGTATCAACAGACTCATATACCTGCCTTTCAAGAGGTGTCTACTATACTAGAAGCAGATGGTATACTTAAAGCTTCTTGCAATATCTCTGCCTAAAAAACAAATTTGTGGTAAACCAAGCAATGTTGCAAAAAGCAATATTTTAGAGCCTGTGGAAGTAATTAAAAATTTCAGCATCATAGTGTCTGTTGTTTTTTGGTTAGTGATATATCTGACTATTGAACAGAAAAGCCAAAAATCAACCTATGCTGATAGAAATTGTGTGATTGGAACACGACTATTTTACTGACAATAAAACTGATCCAGAATTATTTTTGTGATCAGTATTGTACAAACACTTTTTAGTCAAGTGATAACAAGAGGACTATCCATTCTGTATGAAGATTCAGTTCTTATTAACATAGTTACTGCTCTGACTAAAGCAACACCATTGTTTCATGTTCCAATCTTCTGCTGTTCTTGACATACCTAACTACACAAACCCCCTCCCTCCTTCAGCTGTATTGAAATAACTGTAACAATTCTTATACTACATCACTAAAGAGAATAAATTCCAAAGAATAAGCCAAAATATCCAGAAAATTATTACAAAGATTACTGTGTTTAACCAGTCATGTTACTCTTCATCCGGCTTAGTTCCACTTCACATGTACGTCAATTTAAATGACTGAGAACAAGTTTGTGAACTATCACTTGCTTCATCTATGTGCAAATGATGACATATGACAGTAAACCAAAACCACACCTTTCTGTCACAGCAGTTTACTACTGAGCAATACAATCTCTTTTGTTTTATAATTAATGGAAGTACCAGAACTAGGTAACATTGTAGCAAATCAGGAATATGCATTTGCAAGAAAGTCTATAGCAATGTTTAGTGTATCGTTAGTTACCCAAGGAATAAAAAATGAAACAACCTCAAATAGATTTTACTTTAAATTGTAATATATATAGGTTATTTTTAGCACCATCTACAGAATCTTAACAGAAGAAATCAAGCTAACATTCTTGGATACCACATTTCACATTCATTGTATTTAAGAAATACATTTTAAGAAATACGTGGTTCATGTGATAGGTACTTCAACTGGAATACATCTCAAGACGGGTCATGGAAAGAGACAGTTTCACCACTGTGAAATTATTTTCACAAAGGGTTACTCCCCAAACATTTGAGACTTCTTCAAACACATCTTCAGCTCTACAGCATGACCAAGAAGGATGCAAAGACTTTGTGTATTTGCCTAGCAGTGCCAGACACTTTGCAACCAAGTTAGTGCACTGAAATACCAGTCTATCCAAACACCCAGAAAACCCAGACAAAACTAGTGTTATGTGTGCATACCAGCTCTGCAGTGAATTAAAAGTATACCAACACTTTTAAAAAAGAAGTCCACTGAACACAGTGTATACTAAATCTACCAGTTCACAGTAAACCTTGACAAAAATATAGCATCTCGTTACGCATTAGCACATGCTAAGGAGACTGCTTCTGTGGAACACTGCTTACAGGATCTCTTTAAGTTACTCTCTGTCCTGGTTTTGAGGTAAAACAGGACCAGTTTTGCTTCCTAGCTGAGCCTCTTCTATGTGCTGAAATTAACAGCATATTGTGCAATCAATGTTCGCTCTCTCAGAGTGATAAGACCAATGTTTATGGCTGATGCCCAGGCATGGTATGCGGAGAGGCTCTTGCTTATACTTATTGCTGTAACCGCCAAGGCCAACCAACTTTGTTACTTGCCACGTTGGAGGGTCGGAAGCAGAAAAGCACAGTGGGGTCCCACCTGCGGGGAAGAGCGGACAGGACAGGTGACCCCAAACTGACCCACAGGGTATTCCATCCCATCCGCATCAGGCTCAGTAGAAAAGCTGAGGAATCAAAAGGTCAGCAGGAAGCTCAAGAGCTGGGAGTGCTGGGAGCACTGGCTCTGGCTCTCTCTCTCTCTTCCTTCAATGGCTGACATCTGAGGAGGACTCTGTTTGTCTGCCTTTGGTCCTGATCCTGCCTGCAGATCCGGAATCCAGTTCCCGTCCGTCACTGAGTCCAGCCTGGGACTGCCCCAGCGCCAGCCGGTGTCATGATTGTCAACCTGGGAGCTTTATACGGTTTTGTATATATTTCATTATTTTCTTTTTATTTGTTTATTTATTTTATTCTTAATATTTCATTAAAGTAGTTTCGTTCCTTCTAAACTCATAAGTCTGTTTTTCCTCCTCTGCCTCTCTCTTCGAAGAGGGGTAGAGGGGAGCATCTGTCGGTCCCATCTGGGGTCCTCCACATCCCCAGTGGGATTTGGCCTAAACCACGACACTCTCTGAGCCAGACAGCAAAAGACAGTCTTCGTGATAAGCCAGAACGTCTTCTGGACTTCAACCATGTCCAGATGCCAGTTTTACTTCACTGGTCAACTGAAGTATTATTGCGAGCAGAAGGTCTTGTTCTGTTCAGGCTTCAATTTTTTATTTTTAAAGTGGTGTCACTTTTCCCAGGACAAACATAACAACTGGAATTTGCAAGTACAGGGATGAATGCTAAGGCTCGAGAAGCAAACTATAAATTTGGTTCAAGATCACTGTAGACAGTAAATATCCAGTGCCATTTCAAAGCTCTAAACTTTCAAAACATCTCCCCTTGTGTGCTCTACCAATGGCCTCATATGATGCTCTCTAGTTCCTGTCTTAGAAAGAAATTGTTCCCTGCTCACTTCATCTTTTCAGTGTTGCTTATTACTTTACATACTATTGTCACACTCCGCTTAATTATCTAATTTTCAGAATCAAGAATCCTAGTATATTAAATGTTCCTTTTACACAAGTTGGTTCATACTTCTGACCATTCAACTCAATTTTCTTTGTACCCTTCCTAGTTCCATCATATCCTTTGGGACCAAAAACTGCACTCAAGTGTGTACAAAATGATAACTAACAGTTCATGTGAAATATAGAACACCACAATGAGGATTGTGCTCTTTGATTTTGTTCTCTATTCTTCCTTAGTATTTGATTTTCCTTTTGTATCTCTGCTAAGCTATCTGATTAAAGGCTAATCTCAGTAAACACAAAGGTCCAGCAAGGATCAGAGGAGGAAGAACCCTTTGGAACTAATCAGTGGAAGGTGAACACCCTGACTCTGCTGCTCCCTCAGACTGTGAAAGGAGAATGGATAAATCATTGTCCCTGGGTGAAACCCACCAAAAGGAGCCAGCATGGATCTCCTCAACCTGGAAACCCATGGTAACTAAAGTGGGCTACTAACTACCAGGGTACAGGGGCTCTTATGGGATGCAGGGGAAGAAAATTCTGGGATTGTATAGAACTTGTTATGGGGTGTTTTCGGGGGAATGCAGGGGTGCACACAACTTATTATGGGATGGCTAAGGAAAGCACCAATGGTGAGAAAGGCAAAGATCAAAGCAGACTGGGCAGAAACAAGCAAGGAAAAACAGAAGGAAAAAGTGGATAAAAGGTGCTAGTACAGTGTGAACAGACTGCTGGTCTGTGTGCTTGTATCTCTGAGCCCTGCCCTTCATCACCTCAGTCAGTCCAAGACTTACTAAATCCTATTTTTAACTGTCTTCTGTGGACATGTGCTATCTATTCAGTGTGCGTATATGTTAATGCTAGTGAACTTCAGGCCCAAGTATTGGTGGGTAAGACAGGTGGTCTGAGTACCAGCAACTGGAGTGGGACCACAAATCTCAGGGGCTTGCAGGCTGACCTGCCAGAAGTGAGGGAGACGTGGTTTGTAGGGGACAGCTGTTGGATGGACTATCAGCACCAAGCACAGCATCAAGGCTTTCTTTTTTTTCCACTTCACCACACCCAGTGAACAGGCTGGGACTGGAGAAGAAGGTAGGAGGTGACACAGCCAGGACAGCTGAACCCAGCTGGCCAAGGGGATAATTCCATATCTTGTAACCTCATGCTCAGCAATAAAACTGGGGTAGCAGAAGAAGGGGTGGGTAGGAAGGAGGTGTCTTCCAAGGCAGCTGATGCTTGGAGACTGTCTGGGTATTGGTCTGGTTGTGGGAAGTGGTGAGTGACTGCCTTTGCATCACTTGTTTTCTTCCTCTTTTCTTCACTTAGATTGAACTGTCTTTACCTCAATCCATCAGTTTTCTTGCTTTTGCTCTTCCTATTCTCTCCCCTGTCCTGCTGAGGGGCGTTGAGTGGAATAAGCAGAGTAGAAACATATTAAAAGGCATTAAAAGCAATGTACCTGTGATAGTATAAAGTTTTGTTCATACTCTCCATTCTAGTATGCAGGGTAATGTCATGAATGCACAATGTACGAATTTTACAATGACTGATTTTACATGTTTTGAAAAAGAACATATGAAGAAAATGTATGTTCCCAACTAGTATATGGCAGCGTGCCTGAAAGCTTCTTGTGATGTACAGTAAAAAATGCTTTTGCACCTAACCACCTCCTCCGAAAATAAATATGAAATAAAAACCTGAAGGTTTTTAAACCTGAAGCAGGATATTGAGTCTTTATTTTAGACTTGTTGCTGTCAGCAGTGAGATTGTGAAATTTAAGCGAGAAACAACTAAAACACTTGTTTACAACAGAAATTGTATGTCATCATAAATTTGGCCCTTTTTTGCAAACTGGAAGAGCTTACTGTGTATGTTTACTCACCTTCAGGGAACTGTAGTTTTCAAGGTTACTCAGCTGCTTTGAAAATTTATTTTAATCTTGGAAAATGAAACTCCATTAAACTAATGAAATCATCATAAAAAAACATGAAAACACTTTTGCTCCAACCTAATATGAAGACAGTTTGCACAGACACAGGAAAAAAAATTTATATACTAATATTTTCCTTCATTCCAAACATCTAATAAATAAATTATGAAATGCATCTCTGGAAACACTTAAGCTTGAACTGATGTCAATAATTAGTTTTTCCTTTGATTTTGTATATCGTTTAAAAAGCAGGACCACAGCTAATTGAAATGTGAGGATTTTATTGATGCAGTGCTTTAGGCTCTTTTTCAAAGTTTAGGAACATCAGGCCTCAGTTCTCAAAAACTTGCTTTCAATTTTACATTGAGTTTTGAAGAAAAAAGATCAGATTTAATTTGTAGTGAACATACACACCGAATAAAAATATTTTGCTAATACACACGTTACAAAGAAAATACAAATGCAAAAAACCAATGTACTTTTTAATTTTCAATTTGGTAAATCAGGAACAGAAAAGAAAGAAGTTACTAGAATATTTCATTTTGGATGGAGAGCTTTTAGTCATAGTAAAGAAATAAAGCTAGTAACTTTAAAATATAGTAAGAAATAACACTTTGTGAATACTCACCATACTTCTTCTAATGTAGTCTATCGCCTTTTTCATATCCATGCCTGACCAATTATTGAGCATGTAGCAGATGCAGGAAGCACAGTACACAAACCTCATATCATTCTCACTTCCTTCCAGCACTGCACAGAAACTGAAAGAAATGTTTGTCATTTTACACTGTACAGCCTGTTGTACCAGAAAATATGAAAAGCAGTTTAAGGAATTGCACGATTTTTCTTTTCAAAATGAGTTACTTCTGTTTACAGTATCCACATAAATATAACCCTAACTTATACTAGGTTTTCCTTTTAGAGGATTTGACTCTAAGCCAAGCAAAGTGAATACAATTAACATTTAGGTTCCTGGGTGACTTTATTTCCAGCAATGTAACAACACTGATCTTTACTGAAAGGTGTTAATGCTTACATTCTTTCACCTTTCACAGCACATACTGATGTATGAGTTAATAATTTTAACATTTACTATTCTTGGCAGAATTCTTTGCCTTCCTAGAAAACTTCATAGCTCACAAGGCCTTCTTTCCCATCTGCAACTTCAGTGTCAGCTTTCTATGTAATTGTTATTACTACAATTTCTAATACAAATGGTAAAAAATACTTTCAATGCAGTGTTTGATTTCGTATGGCTACAACCTTTCCAAACTCTATGAACGCTTTAAAGTTACTGTATCTGGGTTATCTAGGTACAATTCTGTGCTCTCTCAGAGACCCTTAAAATGAAGACGAATACTGGGATTTGCTGTCTGACAAGCCTCCATTTGGTTCAAAGAACTAGTTAGAATATTTTTATGAATTATCCATTGGCAAGAAGCCAGCACAACAGCATATCTTTGTAAGTCCTCCTGACAGATGTCCTTTAAAAAAAGAGAGAGAAAAAAAAAAAAGTACCTCTGACATTAAGGACAGCCTTTTAAGCATGACTATCACCACTATGATGCTCCCTCTTTGACACTGAAATTCAAGTATGTACCCCATTATCCTTTTGCATAGAAAAGCCTTCAACACATACTGGGAGATACTTTCATCTCTTCTAACTGCAATGGTGCCAGGCCCTGCTCTTTGCAGCTCAGATGGGGATGACCTCCATTGCTTTCTGGATATGGCACAGGACTTTCTGGGAAACCATGACACTTAAGATCTGCCAGTACTGTGGTTTATAATCTCACCCCATCCTCAGATGACAACTGCACTGTATGTTATCCAGATACCTTAGTTGAATGTGATTTGAAGTAAGATAGAAATTGAAATGCACACATTTATTCATAATGTAAAAAGACACAATATAATTATGATTTATTTTTTTTTAGTTTTTGTTTCTTCACACATGCCTTTTACTAAGACTAGCATACTTATACTAGGGTAAAAACAGAAAAATGTCTCTTCCCCTTATTCAACTCACTTGCTGTTTCCACCTGGACAAGATGTTAGCTCGAGTTCTGGCCTTCACACATCCTTTCCCTTTGGGGCAGTAAAAGCAGTTTTCACAAATATGAAAATGTCTGTCACACTAGAAACTGACTCCTGCCAAAGTGAGACTTCTATACCAGAGATATGCAAAGCACTCTCCTCTCCCTCTAGGGTCTAGCTGGCAGTCTTCAGCAGGGACTACAAGACACAGGATCATGTATAAGAGTTATCAGTCTGTACATTAAAGCCACATGTGATAGAAACATGTAGAAGAGGTTAACTGCATGTAGCTTTTTACTGTAATCAGGCAAGATGACAAGTAATCACTTCAAGATGCTAGGGAGCAACTCCTTCCTTTCAGATACATTTTAACAACAAGAATGGTCGAACTTATAATAGGAATGCTTAAAGCAATGGAACAGACACCTCCACGTTTGAAGAAACTGCAAACTACAACAGATCAACAAGTACATCTATATACACCTGTATGTATGCATTAGGACGTGGCCCATTAAGCTCAGTCTGCTGTTATAAATAACAGAAAATTGTACATCATATAGTTCATATTCACTACTTACATTCTGAACATTCTGGTGTTTTGTGTTTTTTTTTTTCTTTTTTAAAAAACACATGCAACATTGCATTTTAATACTTGTGTTAAAAAGTGTTTTAATTATATAAGATGTCTAGACAATACAAAGCCATTTGACCAAACCAAAAGCTTTCTTAACTCATAGATGGTGACAGCTATTTCATTGTGACGTCAAACATAACTCCTTCAGGAACGTTTCTACAGTTTTGCATTTTTTAAACTACTCTTTCAAAAATGACATTCAATAAAATTTAACACCATGGACAGATCATGTGCCCTAGCAGAAGTTTTCATTAGCTACCGGTTTCAGTGTAAATGAAAAAAACTAAACAAAATAATCCACCAACAGAAGTACACCGAGGGTATATACCATATATTAAAAAATGCATGCAAAAAGAATGAATCTCATAACGAAGTTTAGTAATACTATACTTCTATTACAAGTAATATATAGGCTAATTCATCGTGTATTTTGATATCTTGAATCTATCAAAACTAAATAAAGCTCAACCTCCAACAAAGCAGAGCAAACATTACTATAATACTGTTCTATGGCCCCGCAAAAAAACAGAGAATATGAACACAGAAAACCTCATTTATCTGAAGGACAGAGCAAAGAAACTACTATCCCCAAGACATAAACCAATCCATTAACTTTCCAGTAGTAGGTATCTACAGTTGTAAGCACACATTGTCATTCTCCAGTATGAAAGAAAATCCATACACAAAGTGCTGCTTGGTCCTGTGAACTGGCATGTGTTCTTTTACTGATACTGATTACCCACCAAAGCATTTTCTAATAGAAAAAAGATATTATACAGCTACTTTCATAAAAAACATGTTTCTTAATGTTTCGTTCCACACCTGGGTTTTCTATTAACCTTTTGGAGAGTTGTAGAACATAAAATATCTTTTACCTTCCATCCTCCAGCTGGAGAGCTCTCAGTCCTGCCAGTATGGCATCTTTATTTACTCGACTTAAATCATCTCCAAGAATAACCAGACATGACAGACCTGTGTAAGTCATTGCTATGTGCCCACTATCATAAGGATGAAATACACCTGGACCCTAGAAAAAGGAGGGGGAAAAAAATTTGAAACATTGTAAGACTTCGTATTAGTGTCAAGCATTCATTTTAAAAAAATAATTAAGATATAAACAAAGTTCTTTTCCCTTCAATCATTATGGTTAAACTGAGGGCTTCCCACTCAACTTTTCTGAATCAAACTAAGCTACTGCTTAGCTCTGTTACCTTTGTAAACAGTTGACCAGTAGGAAGCTTTGGAAAAAAGCTTTGCCAATACTAGTATTTATGCAAGTCAGGCAAAGAGATGGGTTGTGCTCAATTGTGCCTAAGTTCATCCTGACACACCACTGGGCATTAGCTTCCTGGCAGCTGAGTAAGCAGTGTTAATCAGCCAAACCTCTGGAGGTCCTTTCCACAAAGACTTTTACAATCTAATGATCTACAAGTAGAAAGCAGTGTCAGGGATTACTAGTAATCTCCCTGTCAATTGAAGCAATACCAAATTAGCCTCTCATCTGCGTTCACGTGTATTCTAAAACGACAATCAGAGCTTAAACAAAGTCTTTATACACCAAATAACATCAACTGAGAAGCTAAAGTGAAAGTAAAATACTGACTAGTCACACGATACAAGTCACAATAATGGGGGGTGGGTGGGAACTGATGCAGCTGTGGTAAAATTATTATTTTCCCTAGGCACATCCTGGACCATAGCACTTAATGACAACAGAAACCACACGTGACAAGATGACTTTGGATACTTGGGATGGTTCAGTTTGGAGCAACTGGAAGACAACTTTTTTTAAAGACGATAAAAACTATTTGTCTCTACTGAGCAGTAGAAACAAGCAAGTTTTTAAACCACATTTTACTAGGATTCTTGCCTAGTTAGCTGCCATTTTTATTTTGCAATTCATCATAAAAACACATGCAAAAAGCAATATAAACCAAATTAAATAAGAGTATGTACATATGTACATGGTCTTTTTCAGGCAAGCCACGCTCATTTCCAAAGCCAAGAAGCTTTGCTTCTAACAAGAAACTGGGAGAAAAATACTTATTACCCACTAGGCAGCAAAGGACTGTTCTCACACTAGGGAATCAAACACAGTTGGGAAAGGGAGGCAGAAAACAAGGTGAAAGTGGCTGCAGCAGCACTGAAAAAGCTCTAGCTACTAAACAGAGAAGGGCAACATGGAAGTGAGTGCTGAGAGCTGCACCTCCTCTCCCTCAGTTCCAGCCTTGGACTCTCTGTTGAGAAGCCGGCACAATCTCAACAGCTTTCACTCCCACCCTTGAGCTGCCAGTGTCCTCATCACTGTCTCCTGCCCTGCCCATCCCCTTGTCACACACATACACAATCACAGAATGGCTGAGGTTGGAAGGGACTCTGGAGTCATGGGGTCCAACCCCACCTGCTCAAATGGGGTGACCTAGAGTCAGGTGCCCAGGATCATGACCAGATGGCTTCTGAGTATCTCCGAGGATGGAGACTCCACCACCTCTCTGGGCAACCTGTGCCAGTGCTCAGTCACGGACAGTGAAAAAGTGTTTCCTGATGTTCAGAGGGAATCTCCTGTGTTTCAGTCTGTCCCCATTGCCTCTGGGACTGTCACTGAGCACAGTGACAATAAAAGCTTGGCTCTGCCCTCTTTGCATCCTCCCTGCAGGCATTTATACACATTGGTAAGATCCCCCTGAGTCTTCTCTTCTCCAGGCTGAACAGCCCCAGCTCTCTCAGCCTTTCCTTGTAGGAGGGGTGCCCCAGTCACAGACTTCCCCATGGGGCACCCCACAGATAGAGGAGAGCTGTGCTCTTAAACACCTTAGAAAAAGCTACTGCAGTCATGAAACATGTTTTTCTAACTTGGGTGGATGACAGGCTCTAGTCTGAAAAGGAACAACTTGGCCTATCATATAAATTTTAGGCATTTTGAATCTAACAGAACCAGAAATCTTCCTTTCAGAATATCTTCCCCTTAAAAAAATTTATTATAAGCAGCTTAATCCTTGTGAGGCATCAACTTCGTACAAATGTAAAATTCAGCTAAAAAAATCCAGAAATATACAGTAACACAAATTTCCCCTGACAGAGAGAAGTATTCAGTTTAATGTAATTGATTAATTCACTTTTAAGCAAAGCAAGTGTCTGTGTTCTAAAAAGCCAAATTTGAACCAGTTCTTGAGCTAAAAGGATTATCAATGTTCCTGGGGCAGGGAAAGTGCAGAAGATGCCTCTGCTCATTTCACACAGACTGAAAATGCCAGAGCCTACAAATCAGCATTAACTGTGCACCACTGCTCTGTTTACAGTTTTACAGGTAGTTCATCTGCAAATCAATACTGACACCAGGAATAACTGATCAGTAATAGATACAATGAAACAGGTCAACTTTACTTTTGAATATATTATTTCCAGAGGAAGACTACACTCACTCAGCAAGGAAGGTTTATTCTAAGGCTATTCAGATTTGCTTTTAAAAACCCTATTTACAAAAACTCTATCCAAATGGTCTAACAGCTATAAACATGTTTGGATATTCAGGAAATCTACAGTTCTCGAACAACATTCTTCTTCAAGTGGCAATCTTCCACACAGTGTCTACATAAAGTAACTGAAAATACCTTCTTCACAAGATTTTTTTTTTTTAAAATTATACTTTTCTATACACATGCTAATTCCATATTGCCTGTAAAACTTTGGTAGCCTACAAACATGGTTAAACAACTGAGCCCTTATTTTTTAGTGAACACAGGTTTCCGTTACACTATGACTTGCTGCAGTAAAGACAGGCTGCAGACGGGGTGTTCTCAGCACATATACTGTATGCTTGTGAAACTAAATAATACCATCCTCCCCAAATTGTATCAATCACTACAGTACCTGGATAATGCACAAATTCTATGTGTACTTCCTTTTCTATGCAAACATTTCAACACATAGCAGTAGCACACTGCCTTTCCAAATACAGGGTTGCAGCAAAATCAGAGCTGTATAAAACTTTGCAAGCTGGTAGTTTTAATAAAGAGCACAAACTATACTTGTATGATGCATATAAAGCAAACAGTGTGTGCTGCCTGTACATACAACCATGAAGTTCACAGCTAAATTAATACTGCCATCTGCTTCTGTGGTTGAACATCAAACAAATATTTAGGTACAAGTAATGCAGAAAAGACTGTTAGGATACATGATTTTCAAACATCATGTGGAGAATCAGGGTCTCAGCATTCAAGAACACCTATTTGTAGTTCACACAACTACCTCTATTACTAATAGTTTTCTCTTGTAACAGGATTATCATGTGGCAAGTAATTAATTTCTTTTGTGATAAGTTGGTATACTGCTAGATATCCTGATATGCAATTAATAAAAAAGCCAGTGGAAGTGACAGAGGGTCCAACATCCTGGTATGCAGCCAATGGCTTGAGAACATTTGGTTTAGGGCCAAAAATAACAACAAATGTGGCCAACATTTCAATAAAATGAAATTAAACACAGAAGGATCAGAATCAAATATGAGGTCATACAGGAATTACTGCAAGGCATAATCAAGGCTAACATGATGTTTCGTATGTGTAATTACTGTAGGATTTTGGAAGCTTTTGAGAGCGTAACAGATCTTTGTTCACCATATGTGGTTTAAAAAAATAAAACAGGTACTCACCAGAAGAATAATACAAGAATAATATACACTAATCTTAATCGTTTGAATTTGAAGTGTACTAGAATTCACTTTATCTTCCAGGCTCCATGTAATTATTTCAAGCTCATTGTGACAGTACTTACAAAAATTTTATATTGTACCTACACACACTAATACAACAAAACACCTGACCCCTAGTAACAGGATGTCTTTGAGGGGACAACAATCAGAATAGCTGGACATTTCAGTCCAGGAAAAAACAACGCCAAAACACCACCACCCAAGGAAACAATACTTTTTTTTGCATAAAATTGAGAATTCATAAAGTTTGTAGAAACTGGCCCTGTGATAACTTGCTATGACCAAGTAGGGCTAGAATGGCTTCTCCAAATGCAAAAGATTACAGCAAGTCTCAAAGGTTTCATGAGATAATTGCTAACACCTCTAAAATTTGCATGGCTGGGAAGAAGTGTTGCTAGACTGCCTCTGCTACAAAGGACAAAGTAATTCAGGCATTGGGTAGAAGTCTGTCCCAAATTTATCAAAGACTTTGTAGTCAAAGCAGCAGATTTTTAATTGGCATCTCCAAGTTTGGTAAAAAGAAGTTCCTTTTTAAGTTCTGTATTATGAACAAAGCCCACTTTTAGTGAAATAGAACTATTTCTGCCCCATAGACGCTGCAGACTAAAGCAACAGCAGCAATTAAGCAAACTGTCAGCCTAAGCACAAAAAAACCCACTGCTGCCACCACCTCAAACTGTGAGCTTTATGGGCAAAGGACACAGACGTAAACAGAATGAAGTTATTTTAGAATGGCATCAGTTACATCTCAAGAAACTAGCAACAAGAAAGCTGTTAAAACTGTGTATGAGTTGTTAAATACTTAGAGTAAACAACCAGAAGAAATACACTTAATCCACTAAGGTTATGTCTAAATGAAGAAGTAATGCTGCAGGAGTGGGTCCAGAGGGCAGAACAATAGGTGCTACGGTATTGGTGCCCACACTATGTGGATTTCACAATTTGTGCCAGCGTCCCACTAACGGAGACATTTATTTGGAGTACATCTTCTGGTTCAGTTTCATTCAAAAGGAGCCCAGTTTGTGTGTCTCACTTCTGAAGCAAGCACATTAAACTGCTCTTAAAGTGCTCTCTAATGATCTGAACTAATTGAACTAATACACTGGTGCAGACATACTGAGAAGACAACAACAGGGATATGCTAAGTGCTGTTCTCCGTATACATTTCTATACACTTCACCTTTTGTGATAATTACCAGTTTGTAGGTCACAGAGGAAACAGATGAACTTGGCTCTCAGCAATGGAGTAAGAGTTCTGCTCTATGGGTGTTACTTTACCATCGTGGTCTCCACAATCTGAGCCTTCCTTAAAAGAATTAACACTTGAAGACGCGAGGTGAGGGGAAGCTGTCTACAATTTAAATCTCATTCAGTGACATGATAATGTTCTCTACCACATTACCCAGAACACCTATTTAAACATACCTCACGGTCACCAACAACTCCTGCTGACCACTGCAGAAAGGGCTAAGAAACTCTCTGCTGCAAAAGCAAGGCATAAAGAACGCTACTAAACATACTCCTACACTTTCAAAAAAACCTTTCTTCTCACATCTGGCATCAAGTTATAAACATGGATTGTTTCAGCCTTGAGAAAATACAACTTTTTTCAGGAACACAAAACAAATCTTTTTTTTTCCCTCCAAGAAATCATATGTTTTTACCTCAATCTTACATAAAAGTTCCAGATACTGTCTTTTAATCTAGCCCCTAAAACTGATTCATAATACTTTAAACAGACTGAAAAGACCTAGGCCCATCTGAAACTTTAAGAAGACTGTTCACCCCTCAAACAAAGAGCTAGTGTAAAATTCAGTAACACCAAATCAGAGAAACCACAGAACCTGAAGCCATTTAAAAAAAAATAATTGCTATCTAATTTTAAATGATTCATGCTTAAATGCACTGATAGAAGTCGTACTCTTAGCCTTCATTTAACAATTAAGACTAAGGCTTGTTAAGGCTGTGTGCGTGAGTTGGTCAAGGGGATATGATTTTGCTTCACTTTTGCTACAGTCCCAAGAGCTGTGTAGACACTACTTTCAAACACTGAAAGGGTAACAGCTAAAAAACACCAAATCCCAAACCAAAAGAGCTATCCTGGTAACATTTAGTAGAGTCAGAAATTCCAACATATCCTTTGCTTTTTTCCATTATTCTGAAGGGACCGTGGTGACAGAAGAGATTTCGCTACCTCCAGTATGGCACTTTCTCAGAAGTCAAGAACAAAATCACTGTAGTGGCATGTAGAAAATAGTAACTCTCAATGCAAATCCAAAACACTTACAGGCTTTTTCAAAAATTGTTTTTTAATACATAGATTTAATAGAACATTTTTCAATGATGAATAAAGAAAAATTACAAGACCTTAACAGTAATTCAAAGTCATCAGAGTGGATTTCCAAGTCTTTCTTTATCTGAGTTATTGCAGAACTTTTTAGGACAGTGGTGGAAATACTTAAAACCTTTGTGTGCCAATAAATCAAGCAGATCTGATCCCTCTAATGCAGATGCAATCAAAATGTATTGCAATGCTTGAACATAAAAGCACATCCATCTGCAAACAGTTTTCTAGAGACAACGACCTTGTAATTAATTTCCACAGGTTATATGATTCCACCCCTTTGTCCTTCTGCAGATTGGTTAACATATTATGAGACACCAAATAGCTGTAACCCATCTCCTGAAAATAGAATATTTAAGTATGAAGCATGTACTATTGGAAGTTGAGAGTTAAATTAAAACACCAGAAAGTGCTGGGAAGGGATAATGGTGCTTTGCTTATCTTACAGACTTTTATCTTCAGCGGCCTTTACACAATCTCAGAACTGTATCCAGAACCACCCTTCAAGCTTTATACACTAGGGAGGATTTGAAAAAAGGTTCCCAAAAGCATGCACTGATTTAATGCACCACACCACACGGCACTGACCCAGACCTTTGAGGCAACATGACTGCTATATTTTTATTACCTCAGTTTGGTAAAATTATGTCTTTATGCATTTTATAATGCTGTTATGCCACAATCACAGCATGACAACCTCAACTTCCTAAGGTGACTGTTAACAAAGACAACCATCTTCCTTCTGAGTAAAACCAGTCTTTTTCTTATACAATGATACTGAAATTATTGTCTACCATTTTGTCTTTAAACTTTATTTTTAACAAAGTATCACAGCAAGTTACCACTACAGATCCCAGATTGGTTTAGTTTTTATTTAAGCAGAAGTTTTCCTTTTCTCCTTCAAGCTCAGCAGGTGGTTGGATTGCCACTGAGGTTAATTCCAATTAAAACAGATGATGAATTCATCTTGCTACTACAGTCCGAGCTCACTGCAGACACCATCTGTAGTGTAAAATAGGATAAATACCAAAGCAAACAAGAGACAAAATAATTTGCCTGTCACATGGTGCTGTAGCACCCAGTTGTCCTGGTTTGAAGTAAAACAGGACCAATTTTGTTCAGTAACTTTACTTCTTAGCTGGGCCTCTTCTGACTACTGAAATTAACAGCATATTGTGCAGACAATGTTCGCTCTCAGAGTGATAAGACCTACGTCAGCTGATGCCAAGGCATGGTATGCAGAGAGGCTCTTGCTAATACTTATCGCCGTAACACCCAAGGGCAGATAACTTGGTTATTCGCCCTGTCGGAAGGTCGGAAGCAGAAAAGCGTAGAGGGGTCCCACCTGCGGGGAGGAGCGGACAGGACAAGTGACCCAAAACTGACCCACAGGGTATTCCATCCCATCTGCGTCATGCTCAGTATAAAAGCTGAGGGATCAAAGGGTCATCCCTCTTTATTCAATGGCTGGCATCCGAGGAGGACTCTGTCAGTTCATCTGCCTATGATCGCAATCCTGAATCCAGATCCAGAATCCAGTTCCCATCCATCACTGACTCCAGTCTGGGACTTCTCCAGAGCCAGTCGGTGATGTGATGGTCATCCTGGGAGCTTGATATGGTTTTGTATACATTTCATTATTTTCTTNAGGTGGAGGGGAGCATCTGTCAGTCCCATCTGGGGTCCTCCACATC